>JAVKPL010006542.1:0-26467 GCA_032173675.1 Gastrolobium villosum | reverse complement strand
CTCTCTTTTCAAAAGTTGTCAGCTGAAAAAGGGGAAAAAAATAGTTTTGTAATTATAACTAGGTATGTATTTTTAAAAATAAATAGTTATAATCAATTATTGTAAAAAAATTTTTTTTGCATCAATATAAGAAATATATTTCCCTTATTATATTTGTGATAAGGTGTTTCTAATCCTTAATAAAGTTTAATTTATGGGAATGGAGAAAATGATCAGGGTGTTCGATCCCAAGGGAGTGTGATTGATGTTGGATCCACAAGTGAGTGATCAACTATGAATTAAATGATCACATATGATAAATCTTCTCTGATGCAAGGGTGCGATGAACTGGAGTCAGAAGGGATGATTCGTGCACATATGTTTTTAAGGTTTCAGAAGTGTATACTTGGGGATGCACACATGTTTTTGCCAAGAATGTCACGATTATTCGCTACATGATGTTTGAATTGGGGTGAAGGTATTCGCTATTGGATTTGGGTTTCAGAACAAAAAAATGTCATATGTCAAAATTATTGAAATTCGCTACATAGGTAGCGAAATTCAACAATTTTTGACACATGGCACTTTTTGGTTCTGACGTGGCATATTTCGCTACACTGTGTAACGAATTACTTGCATGCATAATTCGCTATACTATGTAGCGATTTATGCCGCATGGCATTTTGACAAAATTTATTGTTGGCGTGGCAGTTAGGTAACTTTTTTGTCCAAACGTGACAAAATGATCACTGTCCCGATTATCTGAGTGTTTGACTTGGGGTAAAGGTATTCCTCTATTGGATTTGGTTTCATTAAGAACGAGGGTTGATCGAAAGTCTTTTTAGATGCCCTAATTTAATAATGTATGAATTAGATAATAACGGATAACTTATTTTTATTGGGTCCAAGCTTTCATTGAAGGAGTCCATAAAAAGCCCATTTGACACTTGACGTATCCCCACTGGCCCAGGTAATTTGGTCTTGTTTTCAATTTCTTGTATTTGGTTTGTGTACCAATTTTTCCTTCTTCTTGTATTTGGTTTCTTTGTGTTCATGTAGAATATAGGTTGAAAGAAAAATGGTGCTTTGTTCTGTGTAATGAATGTAGTGTCTTGGATTTCCTTCTTTTTATGTATTGCTCTATTGGTTTTGTCCATAAGTTGGTTATGCTGACCTATATTTCATTTATCCATGGTATCATTTTTGTCTGTTTTATGTTGTCTGTTACTGTTTGCTTGTTATGACTTACGAATATTTTTGGACATGTGATATGCTTGAAAGTGGATTTTGTAATGCATTTTCTCTGTTTGATAATATGTTAAGAAGGGAATCTGGTGAATTTAATAGGGAAATATTTATGGTACTACTTTCACACCATTCAGTCACTATGACTAGTCAATAAAAATTGAGGAATAATTGTGATGCTTGTACTGAGAGAAGAAAAAAGTAATTTTTTTATTCAAGTGTCACTTGTTGAATGGTAGATGCATCTGCGGTGCGGTTGTACAAAAAATGATCTCCTTTAATAGGTATATTGTCAACTCTGATATATGTTGTTTGAATAATTTAAACAAGGCTTGGGTGGGTCTCTACTCTTGGAAATCAGTGTAAAGTTTGCCTCTTTAGAATTCTGAAAAGTTAAGAGGTTCCTTTCATTCTCTGTTGCACGATTCTCTTTACTGTTTTTGCCTTGAATTTTCTTTGTTGGTTCTATTATCTAAACACTTTACATTTTACTCGTAGCCCAAACCCAATGCTGTCTGCCTGTCTGGGACATTTACAAATGTAACTTTGAGCTAAAGAGAACAGGATTTTGTTGAGTAGTTTTTCTGTCCTTGTCGGGGAGCTTTAAATATGCTGCACTTGTTAATGCTATATCTTGCTTAATTCCACAAAGCAATGGAACTATATAATCCATAAACTGTAAACAAATGACTGAAAAAAATGGCATTCAATACCCCAAATCCCAAAATAAATAACTTTTAGAGAACACTTCTTTTATACGGTAAAGAACCAATTCGACCAAAAAGTTTAAGCTGTTAGGTGAAGTTACATTAGTGATTTTATATATCTCATAGAAATCCCACTAGAAAGACAATGGGAGACGGAAAGGATTGAACCCGGTACACCGAGGCTCTGATACAATATAAAGAACCAATTCGACCTAAAAGCTTAAGGTGTTGGGTGAAGTTACGTTAATGATTTTATATATCTCAACATATACTATCATTATACTCTGATTCAGCCTTTGGCTGCTTTTTAACAAAGATGATTTTGTTCATTCTTCCCCCACTGTATATAGAAAGAGAGAAAAGCTTTGTCACCGGTTATCCTTTTACATGATCTGGGTAGAGCCGTCAAAAAGCCCTTTAGCCCTAGGGCCAACCCATTAGATCCCATAAAAAGTCCTATTAAATTTAGCCCTCTATGCTATTGGGCCATTTTTGTCCTAACCCATCGAAGCCCATTTATTTTGAGGGTCAGGTTGGGGTTGGCCCGATGACCACAAATATTTTACATTTTTTTTTTCCTTCCACACTCCAAACATTTTCTCGAGAAAATTTCTGAAGTTGGGGCTGGTACCAAGGGTCACTATTTCTATCTAGATCCTTCACTCCATGAGGCAGGCGTTGAATTTATGAAGTTACTGGCATTTTCACTTTTGGAATAGTTGAAAGGGAACTGAATTTGTGTGCAGGAATCCGGGTAATCCAAAGAACCCTTATTCATCTTCAAACTTTTTTTTTCTTATCTTACTTTTCTTTACTTCTTGAAGAAAGCATTTTGTTCTTGTGTTGGTTTTCTAGTGTATCAAGTTCTACATTATGGTTCTATAGTGACAGTTTTTTTTTTGGTGAAAGATAGTGACAGTATTTGTTTGTAGGCATTGTGAGCAATGCATTTGTTCTGCACTATAAATGTTCGATGAAATGCCTAAAAGTTAGTTTCATTACGTTATAGGCAATGTGGGTGTCGTTGGAATTGACCTCTCTGGCAATCCAGCCGTTGGTGAATGATACATTAACCGGATCTAGGACTCTAATGTAGTTTTAAATTTTTATGGAAATTTATTTCATTTTGTCCAGCATTTGTATTTGATTGTTATATAAGATTTTAGGTTAAATAAAATCAAATTAGTTGGAAAACCAAGTTGGAACTTGGGATAGGTTGTTGCTTGATATTGGAAAATTACAAATAACTTAATAAAAATTAAGTATGAGCTTTTTTGTTCAACAAAAAAAGTACACACTAAATTTTTGAAGGCCCACGGGCTGGCCCTAAACCATAAGATTTTTGACCCATGTGGCCCAATATCATTGTATAGAAAAGAAAGGCTTTGTCACTGGATATCCTTTTTCAGCTCTGATCTGGGTACTGAGGATGCTATAAGGGGTCTTACCTTTAAAATGAAAACTGAATACGTTGTTGTCCTTTTCAATTTGGTATCTTTCTGATATCAAACTTGGTGACTATTCTTAATTTACAAATTGGGCATTGCTTTTATTTGCCCTTTCTTTTTCGAGTTTCAAACCTTGCAATTTTTCTAATATTTTGCCCTGTGTTAATTTTTTGCCCTGTTCATCTTTTTACTCCAACTGTACACTTAATAAGCGAAGAGCTATAAATTTTTTTCCTTATCCATTATATTTTACTTTGAACTCTATATAAATGTACATTATATTTAAGTTATTGCCCTTCCTGATAGATACAGAAGTTTTTCAATACTTGTTCTTAATTGAATAATGTTGTTATAGTTTGATCTGTCTCAACTTGCCTTATATGGTTTTCTTATCCTTCAGCTTGCGAAGAAAGGAGAGAAATTTATTGATTCCTTATGTTGTGAAAGGCATGGATGTATCTTTTACTGGAATACTGAGCTATATTGAAGCAACTGCTGTCGAAAAGCTAAAGAATAATGAGTGCACACCTGCAGAATTATGCTAATCTTTGCAGGTAAATGTTGTGCTGGCCTGGACAAAGAAAATGTGGGGCAACGAGGATAGAACGTGGAATATGAAATTTTGATATCATATAAAAAATCAATTCAACTTAAAAATGTAAATTATTGGATGAGGGCCTTTTTAATAGTTTATATTATTCTTTAACAGTATTGCACTCATAACAGTGCATTTAGAGGTGATAATATGGATTGAGCCCTGTGGGTCAACCCGTCAAAACAGGGCGGGTTGGGTTGAGGTTTTCAACACACCAACCCAATTCAACCTGCCCGGCCTACAAGTGGGTCAAAACGGGTTCAATCCGCCACGGGACGGGTTGACCCGCCGGGTTATAATTTATTTTTTGACACTTAGGTAGTGTTTCATTAGTCCTTAACTTTTTGTGATATCCATTTTTTCTTATCTTAGTACTTCCTAAAAAAAAATAAAGAAAAAAAAATTTATTTACAGCAATGTTATCTATATATGAGTTCCTAAATAATGTTTAATAAATATTAGTATATATTTAAGATTGAGACTAAAAAGATGTGGAGATGTATGAAATAAAATAAAATAATATTAGAAAAATTCGTAAAATATAATTTATTTTTGAATTTTAATTAATTTTTTTAATTGGCGGGTTGGTAGGTTGACAACCCGCCAACCCACCATAAAACAGAGTGGATTCATTTTTTCGACTGATATTTATTGGCGGGCCCCATGCCAGGTTGGTGGCTAGAGGTGGCAAAATGGGTCGGCCCACCCCAACCCGCCAAAAACGGGTTGACCCAGCCCGCTGCGCCGCCAACCAGCAAAAAACAGGTTGGCCCGCCCCGCCCCGCATTTTAATATGGGTTCAAAATTCCAACCCACCCCGTTTTGTGGTGGGTTGGCGGGTCAACCCGCTTAAAAAATAAAAATAATTAAAAGTTAAAAATAAATTATATTTTATTAATTTTATTATATTATTTACTTTTAATTCACAATCCCTCTAGATTTTTTCCAATCTTAAGCCTAAATGTATACTAATATTCAATCAGATATTTTTTAGGAATTTATTTTTGCTTCTTTATTTTTTCTAGAGGAGTACTAAGATAAAAAAATTTCATATCACAAAAGTTTAAAGATAAATAAAATATTATCTATTAGTAAAAAAAAAAACTAACTCGCGGGCCAACCCGCCCCGCCCCACGGTCAACTCATTTTATTTTTAACCCACTACTAAGCGGGGCGGGTTGGTGGGTTGAAAACTATAACCCAACCCGCCCCCGTTTTGGCGGGTTGACCCGTCGGGTTCAACCCATATTGCCACCTCTATTGGTGGCGGGACGGGGCAGGTCGGTGCGGGCCAATCCAAATTGTCACCCCTAGATAGCGAGGTTATTTAATGTGAACTGGGACCACCATTTTTAGGTGGTCCCTTAGTATAAATAGAGGGTAAAATTAGAAAAATGAGAAAATAATAGAGATAAAAAAGAAAAGAGAAAATTAATGTTATAAAAAAGAACAAAAGATTCAATATTCTTGGAACATATTAAATATTTGGAACATATTAAATATTTCACTAGATAGCGTACACTGGCCTCCTTGAATTTGCTCATAGTACATCAACTCGTTAGAGGAATCTACGTTCAGCCAACGGTTCCGGACAGATGAAGTTAATGCACGGGAGAGAAGCAGATTTGGCAAAATTGAATGGTCTTGCACAGAAAAACTTTTTGACTTAACAGGGTACAAAAGAACTTTTGATTAAGAGGATTGGCAGAGATTTTTTTTTATCATGTAAATGTAATTACCAATAATATGGTAATAAAATGAGTTTGATGTTTGCTAGGAGGGTTAAAAAAATTTGTTTGGTTGGTCAAAATTTTATCAGAAAAATTGGATTAAATTTTGCGAATCTTTGTTTGGTTGAAGGTGAAACAACGATAGGTAAATGTGTTGAAATTCCAAAAATAACCCTTGATATTTTAGAAATGTAGACATGTGTACTTAGAAAAGCGTATTATGATAAAACTCTTCATTCACTTTTTCGCAATTTAGCTACTTTTCTAGGAATACCAAAGTGGTAAAGTTCTACCATGATTTGCTTTTGGTTTTGCATATGTTTATCATAGGTAGGGGGAACCTTTTTTTAACTTTTCTACCAAACAAAATAATCATGAAATGCCAATTCAAGATCGATGGTGAACCAAATCAAAAGCTTGAACCAAACGCCCCTTAATCTACATTTCCTCTACAAGGAGAACATCTTTGATACTACCGTCACACTACGTACTCGGTTCAACTACCGTTTAAAATAAAATTACAAATTATATATTTCGAAAAATACATACTTATAATTTTTTTTTTCTCTCTTTCTTCATGAAACATGCTAGCTAATGTGCTATGCGACTGTTGATGGGATGAATATACCTATTGTAGATTTTTTCCTCTCTTTTATATACAAACTTGACTGTAGTATACTTGTGTAACATTCCATTCTCTTTCTCTAGGATATACAAACTTGACTAGGAAGACTTTTTCTTCCTCCAGGAGCATCTCAGCCGTTGGATAAAAGGGTGACAAGGGGAGAAAAAAAGAATGAGAGCAAGATTAGTGGTTAAGATTTCTGCTGCTCCAGAAGGATATAAGAGGCATTTTGACCTTTATAGTGTCATATTTATAATGTTTCACCGGAATAATTTCTTGGTCAAAAGTATTATCTATATAATGTAAACGATGCGGCACTGTGAGAAACGTTTTAGGACATGACAGATACACAATCGCGTCATGTGCATTTGTTCTAACCAATCACATGACTGAAACGCGTTACTGTATCAATCGCGTCCATTGCAAATTTTTTTTGCAAAAGACACGGCACTGCACCAGCCGCGTCTCATATGTCATTGGAATCAATCAAAGACACATGAATAAATGCTAAGACTATGAAATGAGTAATTAAGTGAATAATAACTACACTATCAACAGAAAAATGAAACTGATCAAATGAGTAATTAAGTCAATAATAAAAACATCAATTGAACAATTGAGTCACCATACAAGTCTCTAAATACCGACATCTTTCCGTTATATATGCATATATATCAAATATATTATTTAAAATTAGCATATTTTTTTGATATTTATATTAAAAAAATGAGTAAAGCCTCTTTTAGGTCTCTAAAAAATACGATCATCAACTTTAGTCTTTTACAAAAAAAAAGTTAATCTCCCGGTCTCTATGAAATTTAAATTGGATCTATTTTAATCCTTTTGAGAGGTTAATGTGGATATTTTTAAATTTGTGAGAGACCACAATTTCAAACTTTGAATTTCTTTGAGACCTTGGGAGTAATTTTTTTTATAAGGGAAGACGCGGCTGGGGCAGTGCCGCGTCTTTTGCAATGGACGCAGTTGATACAGTAACACGTTTCATGTGATTGTTCAACACAGATGCACAGGACGCGGTTGTGTATGTGTCGTGTCCTAAAACGTTCCTCACAGTGCCACGTCGTTATGCATTATATAGGTAATATTTTTGACCAAGAAATTATTTCGGTGAAATATTATGAATATGACACTACAAAAGTCAAAATGCCGATATAAGACTTGATTAGAGTTTATCCATGTGACATTTGGGCACTTGGGTAGTCAGAATCTTTCGTCATGCATTGAGCCTGCTGTTCAAGTTTATATGAGCATTACTCTATTCATGACAAGCTCTGAGAAATTACGAAGTATGGCATGATGTTCCATTCCTTTTCAGTATGTCAAGAATATTCAAATACATGTAGTCATTGCACGAAGAATAGGGGAAGCTCCATGGATGGTTTTTAACTGTAGTCATACTGTCATAGGCATTTCTAGAAAGTAGCATTTCTAGAAAGTAGCATTTGCCCCCTCAATTGGGCTTGAAGAGTGGATGCGCGTGTTGATTATTGGTCCAGGCTAATGCTTCTAATGCTTCTGAAAATATTGATAACTGCTTTTGGCTGTAATTGATAGATTGTAACTCATCAATTACCTTATTTAAAATGAGTAAGGAAGATGCAGGATATGGAAAATGGTAACTGTGTATTCAAAAAAAGAAAGAAAAGAAAATGGTAAATGCATTTACTCCCGTATACAATCATTACCTACGTTGGATGTGTAAAGAAGCATTTTGTTTATGTCAGTCTAAAGCAATGTTGTTTTTGGACCACAGTGAATTTAAGAAGGATACCGGCTACAAAAGTGGTCCAATAACGATAAGTGTGGTCCTCTCATGAATTTTTTTTTTTGATTTTCCGATGTATCTTCCTGCCGACAGCCAAAGACTAATTCTTTCGAGGCGAGAGATCACATTACGTGGGTAAATTTCTCATAACAAAGTCTTCTACATACACACAGCCAGAGATCGAACCCCTATTCAACATCTATATAGCACGGACACGCATAATTTTTCAAAATTTGCGTGTCGGACACGTGTCCGACACGCTCGGACACGCGATCAATATTTGGGGACACGTGGTCAACGCTCGGACGCGTTTTTCGGACACGCGGTCAACGCTCGGACACTTTTTTTTTTTTTTTAACTAAATATAAAAGAAATAATTTATAAATTGATTTTTTTCTGCTATGAAACTTGACAAAAAATTAACAAAGTACGAAAAATTATTTATATTTATATTTATGTTATGAAATTTAAATATTTGATTGGTTATATGACTTATTATGGAAATTATATGTATTAAATATAAATTATATTATATATATTAAAATTTTTATTTAATATCAAAACGTGTCCCAACGTGTCCAAATATGACATTTTTTAGAATTAACGTGTCGGCGTGTCGTGTCGTGTCGTGTCCCGTGTCCGTGTCCGTGTCCGTGCATCATAGGTCAACATGCTTAAAGAACCGAGCTATCTATCAACTATGCTCCCGAAAAGGAATCTATTGATTCTCTCCCAATTGGTTGGACCGTAGGTGCGATGATTTACTTCACGGGCGAGGTCTCTGATTCAAGTCCAGGATGGCCCAGATGCGCCAAGGAAAAGAATAGAAGACTGGATTTCACTTGACTCTCTACGGCTCCCTTGTGTGTGCTCTAGAAGTTTTGTATGGGCTTTATTAGTGTCTCACTCATGAAATTACCTTGGAAGGATTAGTTTGGGAATGCAGTAGACAAATAGATACACTGGATATAGGGTTAGTGACAATGCTGCTATTGAATTAACCATCTGTCATGGCTAGCAACTAAGCATATATTGCCCTAATGTTAATTGGAAAAACAAAAAAGGGGTAAGTTTGTACAAGGTCTACCCACAAGGGGACAAAACCCCTCTATCAGTAGTAGTACTCTTTTGCATGGCCTTTTCAGTTTTCACAATCAAAATAATAAACTTCAGAACTCAAAGGCAATTGTGAAGGAAATAAATTGCATGGCTTGACATTAAGGGAAGGAGGACCACAAGTTCCCTTTGGTTCAAGTCTTTATGAGGATCATAATGCACCATCTGTAAAGTTGTGGACCCAATTTATGGACCATGAGTGCCTAGCTTTAGCCCAAAATCAGTGCACTGACCAAGACAAATACAACATGAATCCAAAGACTAAACCATCCCATAACTCCAAAAGCCGCATGCTAAAAGTTTCAATATTCCCTAAGTCAAGACAATTTTAGTCATAATTGCATGCATTGCCTAGTCTTGAACAAATTCAAAGACCCCAATGATCTTACAGATTCCATAGTAGCTTAGGTTAGCTTAGCATGAAAGAAAGCAAAATGACAAATTCAAAATTGCATCACGTAACTTTTGGCTTTGTTTCCCATTCTCTTTCCAACCCTTGTTGGCCTCGTGCCAGCATCTGTTTGTCTGGTGACCGTTAGAAGTTAAGGAAGGACGAACACTGAAGGAAAAAAGTGACTATTCATATAAAATCATAAACAAACAAGGATTTCACCCATCATTAGTGGTGACTGAAATGTGAATCCATTTGACTTTTATTAGTATCCTAAGATATATATAAGTTCGACTTATAATTTTACATTTTACTTTAATTACTAATCTATTTACATCTAACAATTCATATATTTAATAATTTAAATGATTAAATATAAATAAAATGAACAGAATGTAATTTTTTTTGGTGTGGACAGAATGTAATTTATACTAGCATAAAATAAGGGAAAGTCATTTGTCATAAGAGCACAACTTTGTATCATTTTTTATGAGATCACGTCGTTTTGATGTGTATTTGGTAATTTTTTTATATTCTTCCATTTTCATAAAATTAGGAAGAGAGAGAAAGTGGAGGAGAGAGTATATAAAATGACACAAAGTTGTGTCATTTGAAATGAATTTTTTTTCCATAAAATAATATGTTGTTATGTATAGGAGTAGATTATTTGTATACTGATATAAAAATAAGAAATTTTACACCAAATCTTGATAATTGATTTGCTTGCATCTAATTATCTCAAGGCTTAAATATCTAATAAATCAAAATTATTAGATATAAATATAATCAATTATCAAAATCAAAAGTGTAACTTATATCAGTGTAAAATAATCCTGAACACACATATATACAAATCTTATACTCAATCTTAACTATTGATTGTCTTATATCAAACGACTATAATTAATTGGATTATTCTTATTATTTAATTATTAATTTTCAATAAATTGTAATGTCAGATATCAACGATTAAGATTAAGAGTAAAATTTATTATTTTTACATCAATGTAAGAAGATCTTGCTATATATATATATATATAATAAGTCTTACACTTAATCTTGACCATTGATCCACTTATATCCAATGACTCAAATTACTTAAAAATTTGAGTCCTTAGATATAAGTGCGATCAGTGGACAAGATTGAGAGTGTAACTTACACTGGTGTAAAATGATCTTGATATATATATATATATATATATATATATATATATATATGGCTTATCATTTTTCAAGTTGCTTGAGATAATATTATCTTCGGCTACTAAATCATAACCATACAAAGATGGATTGATGGTGATAAAGGAAGAGAGAGAAAAAAGGAATCATAACCATTTAAAGGTGAATCACTTAATATAAGACAATAAATAAATAAAACGACGTAATTTGGGTGGTCGGAGATAAATTTATCTGAAGCTGAGAAATATTTTTATATATATATAAAGGGTTTTATAATTCTCATTCAACATGAGAATTACAATTTTCCTACACACCCTTCAATTTCCGTGCTGACATGGATCCTACATATAATTTTTTCTAACACATGGGTCTCACGTGCTTTTTATCTCTACAACATGAGATTTCAATTATCCTTTAACATGAGAATTATAAAAACCATACATAAAAGAAGGGTTTTATAATTCTCATTTAACATGAGAATTAAAATTTTCCTGCACACCATTCGATTTTCGTGCTGACATAAGTCCTACATATAATTTTTTCTAACAGATGGCTCCCACATACTTTTTATATCTACAACATAAGAATTGAATTCTCATTCAACGTGATAAAATCAAACCCCATAAAAGAAAACAAAACAAAGGCATAAATTGAGAGGAGACAAAAGTATCCAATATTAGGAATTTAGGATGCTGGGGACAAGCATTCAATAAAAGTGGACCCAACTATGAAGGAACTGCTTAGGTGGCTAAAACTTTGGGAACACTGGAACTGAGGTAACTTGTTCATGGTACCTGCAGAGAAGACACAGGTAACTTCAATCAAATTGTTAAAGTTAAAGCATTCAGGGGGGAGAGAGAGAGAGAGGAATTTGAACATTTGAGTTGTAAGAGAGAGAGAGTGATGGAAAGAACAGAAAAAGGTTGGGAGAGAGAGGAGAAAAGGGAAGGATTAATGGTGGAAAAACTGAAGGAAGGGGTTTTGGTTGGGAAAAGAGGAGGCCCTTCTACTCCACCACCCACATGGAGACTTGAGCTTCCATCTCAACAAAATGGTGGCAGTGACAACAAAAACCCGGTTCAAGAATTCCTCAACTTTCCCACCTCAAACATTTCTGCAAGAAAGCTCTGTGCTAACCTCTGGCAAATTCAGCCCCCCCAACAGACCCCACTTGCCACAATGAACAAAGCTGGCACCAGGCTCCGCCGCCGCCGCCGTCGCCGCCACATCAACCACCGTAAGGACACAGTTTCCGAGGTTCACAAACAATTGCCTGAGCCTCCAGACACCCCTTCTGACCAGGTTTTATCTCAGTTCATGTTCTGTCTTCTATTCACTTTTTCTCTCAAAAAAATAAAAATAAAAATTCTCCTTTCCCCATTAACCATTTGTTTTGCACTATTAAGCATTGACTGTTTGTTTCTCTGGAAACTTTTTTCTTTTCTTTTTTCAAATATGATTTGCTTCTGTGCTAATTCAAACAAGATTTTGCCCCCTCAGGATCTGATTTGGGGGGTAGGGTGTCCCATATGTTCCACTTGGTTCCATTACACACATATACATGCTTTAAACCTTTTTCTATAAATTATATTCCTTTCTTATGCCTTACAAATGGACATTTCAATTTCAGTTTAAAAGTTGGTAATGGGTTTGGTTTGTGTATGTTAATTAAAGAAGTGGTTTAGATGTGCAAAAAAATTATAATTTCTCTTGGCCTATTGTAGCATTATGCAGTTGACCAACCCTTTGTTCCTTATTTAGAGGATTTTTAGTCATACTTTAACATGCTTTATTATCCATCTGTGCCCTTCTTTTCTTGCTGAAAGTCTGCTTCATTTTCCCCTTAACTGGTTTTCATTTTTCATCCTTGTTGGTTGTTTTGTACATCACTTTACATTTTGTTGTCTAAAACTATTGCAAGTGTACTGTTGCTTAGATATGATTCTTTCTGTATATTCCCACATTCTTTAGCAGCTTGCTTCTCATTATGGCACCCAAGCACATTTTTTCATACAATAATTGTTGTTCTAAGCCTTTTTCTCATGAAATATGAACCCATATTGTCTTATATGTGCAATTTCTAAGTGAAGCTAGGATAGGTTACAAACTAGCTATGGGACTCTTATGAAAAGAGGTATTTTGTTGTCCATGTAATTGCATTCCTCTGTCGCTTTTATTTGGCTGGAATAATTGCTTTCACTGAGATCCTTTCCACACCTGTGATTGATGTTGTTCTCATGGGTTCTTAATATAATTCCATATATATTGCAATTAGTTTTGAAGTGCCTTTAGTTGCTTTTAGTTGCATAGTAATTCTTATCTATAGGATGGCTTGAATCACCGCAACTGAATAATTGAGAAAATAGAGATTTTTAAATACTAAATTCCTGAAGTTGAAATTTGTTGTCAGCATTGGGTTCTATTGTTGAATGGAGAAGTATCTGTAATTCTGTATAGTGTGTCTTTTTGTTTTAATATATTTTCTATTGAAGTGCTGACTGTTATCCCGTGCCTTTTTGCAGTCAACATCTCCTTGTAGCATGAGAAGGTATCTTGCAGCACCCCTTGTTCAGCACCATAGAGCATTTGAAAGAAATGGCTGTGCTCTACAATCTGTATCCCCTGCTTCTTACAGTAGCTCAGTGGAAGTAAGCATATTTTTGTCCATTTGAATCTTGAGTTGTTCTGTGTCACATTTTCATTGTTCAAATGAATATTTAATTTCTTGGCAGTGTATGATATGAATTTGGTTGTTTTTTTGTCTTTTAACAAATTACTGTAAATATGAATTTTGAAATTATAAGGATACTGACTTTACATTTTAGGATTCTTCATTTTTTTTATTTTTTATTTTATTTTCGTCATTGGTTTTTCCTTTGTAGGGAACATCATTTCTTAATTCTTAGTAGACTATCTTGGTCGTAGGAAAATTATTTCTTATGATTATCATGTGCAACATTTTGCCTAAGAATATGTATTGTGGAATCTATTAGTATCAAAACAGGAGACGGAAAAATGATTAAACGTATTCTTGTTGCAGTTATGTAGCCATTATTGTATTATGGACTAATTGAAGCAAATTCTGAATGATTGAGATGCTATTCATAATCCCTCACTATAGGAAAAGTTCAAGAATTAGAGTAGTTAGTTATAAATATTTTCCATTATCCATTTTAATCCTTAAAAGGTCATTATGCAGTTGAACATGTATTCCTCAAATTTACAATCTTTACTTTTTAGCATTGTTCCAGCATATGTTTAACTTGAAATTTAATGGGGTTAGATGGTGGACTTCGACCAAGATAATCTTCAACAACAATCTCTGCTTAGTTTGAAAAGAAAGACATAGATAAATAACTTAGTTGATGATTTCTTAGTTTTTGATTGAGGCATTGATGTTGATTTTTATGAACTCCATACCCAAATTTATAAGCCATGATGTATTTAATCTCTTCAAGGATCCTTCTGTGACAATTTTTATACATCTCTTAAAATCATTCTGTAGACCATAGAATTTTTAAAATGTTTTTTCATCCTTCATAGCTGGTATAAAACAATGCACATGCTATATGCTTAAAGCAGGTGGCACCATATAAACATGCAGAAACTCCCACTAGTTCCTTAGACTTTAAAGGTATGATTGGAGAATCCCGTTACAGCCTCACAACATCTACTGAGTTACTCAAGGTACTAAGCCGTATCTGGAGTCTTGAAGAACAGAATGCATCAAATACATCAGTAGTGAAAGCTTTAAAAATGGAACTAGATCACTCTCAGGCGCGGATGAAGGAGTTACTAAGAGAGAAGCAAATGAGTAGGCACGAAAAGGAGAACTTAATGAAGCAAATAACAGTGGACAAACTTGTTAGGAAGAACAAAGAACATGATAGAATTAAAGCTGCAGTTAAATCAATCAAGGAAGAGCTAGAAGGTGAGAGGAGGTTACGGAAGCATTCGGAAAGCTTGCATCGGAAGCTGGCTAGGGAGCTTTCTGAAGTAAAGTCTTCATTCTCTGGTTGTTTGAGAAATCTTGAAAGAGAGAGAAAAGCAAGAATCCTTTTGGAGAATTTGTGTGATGAGTTTGCCAAAGGAATCAGAGATTATGAACAAGAGGTACATTCTCTTAGGCTGAATTCTGAGAAGGGTAAGGCTAAAGGGAATAATAGCATTGATAGGCTAATACTTCATATTTCAGAAGCTTGGCTCGATGAACGCATGCAAATGAAGCTAGCTCAATCTGGCAATGATCTCATAGAGAGAAACTCAATTGTTGACAAGTTAGGTTTTGATATTGAAACATTTCTTCATGCAAAACGTTCTGTTGATTTGAAAAAATATGGTTACTCCTCTCCAAAGGAGCTCAAGGAAATTTACCCTTGTCAGCATTCATTGGATTCCTTTCCTCTAAAAGAGGCCACAAGTGCACCTCAGAATATGGCTCAGGAAGATTCCATTGACACTGAATTTTTTGAACCAAAAAGTGCTTCTGGTGAAGAACTTCACAAATTCAGCTCCAGACCACAAAGCATTGATACTACTATGGTTCATCAAGACAAGACAGGTAGCCAAAATTCAGTGAGGAAACAGGTTCTGTTAGATGAAATCACTGAGGTTATAGATAATGATAGTCCCATAAAACTGTGGAAAACAAAGTTGGCTGTTTTAGATTTTGACAAGTCTGAGTCTTCTACCATATTGCCTAAGGGAGTAAAGGAACACACATTGATGGCAAAACTGCTTGAAGCAAGATTTGAGGAACAGAAATCTCGTTCAAGAGCTACCAAAAGCACTTCTTGATCAACTAGATAAAGCTTCTAATGGAAAATTTGGGATGTGAAATAGTTGCAATGGGTATTATACTGGGATCTTTCATCAAATTCTAGTAACTATGTTGTACACAAGAATCTTTTTAGTTATTGACATGGTTAGATGAATGAAGATCAAAGTTGTATCCAATATCTGTAAAATGATGTTGTTCACTATGTCACTATGTCTATCAGGCTATGGGAAACACCTCTGGTATGTGTCTTGTACTCTCCCCAAAACCAGTCCCCCCCCCCCCCCCCCCCCAACAATTATTACATGAGTTTATTTATAAGAGGAATGTTATAATTATAATTTTTTTACAACTTCTTACGATCATATCTTAACACCGTTGATTTCCGCCAATCAACGGTTATGATTTTTGGAAAATTAAACTCATTAATTCACAATAAATGATAACCGTTGATTGACGGAAATCAACGGTATTAAGATATGGTTATAAGAGGTTAAAAAAAAAAGTTGTAACTATAACTTTCCTCTATTCATAAATAATGTTTTTAGCTATTATCCAAATTAACTATTAAATTAAGTTTAGACAATGTGTTAACCATCCAAGTTAATTCATTAGTAGTGTTAAGTTAATGGAAGTATAATTTTTTTTTATTTTTTAAAAAGTGTCAATTTGATAACTCGAAATTTTTTATAATGTAAAAAAGCTAGTGTTACTAAATACATTTCTAGGTAATTATAGATAACAAGGTTTTCAATTCGAAAAATAATAATATGATTTTATTTCACAATGCATTTGATTTGTTTATAATTTTTAGCAGCGTTATATTAATAGTAGCTTTTCAACTTTGTTAAATAGGTAACCCTAAATATTTTCTACTACTAGTTTGATTGCCTTCTATCACTTAAATTTATATATCGGATATTGGTTGTTGAAAGATTGATCTGTGTTTTCTCCTCGGCTCCTTTTTGATGTGGTTTTACCACCTTCGGATGTGGATGCCCCCTGATCGTAAATAATGGAGTTTGGGTACTGCAGAATTGGTTTCAGTTCGGGTGCTATACACTCTGATTAGTGGTACTCATGATTTGCAGCAGATAATTTGGGAGGAGTGGTGTTGGTCCAAGATTTGAAAGTGGAATAAGTTATAACCCTCACTGTTTAAAGCTTCTTTTATGAAAGATTGCTCGAGGTAAATTAATTACTAGAAATTGGGTTGCTTCTTGGTGTCATGGGGACATCTCTTGTCCTATTTGTAGACAAGAGGATGACATAATTCTTCATGATTTATGCAATTGTTTAGTGATTC
Source organism: Gastrolobium villosum (assembly GCA_032173675.1). NCBI lineage: Eukaryota > Viridiplantae > Streptophyta > Magnoliopsida > Fabales > Fabaceae > Gastrolobium > Gastrolobium villosum. The sequence goes on along the minus strand of JAVKPL010006542.1, from coordinate 9,583 downwards.
GTGAATTATGGTACGCTTTTATTCCTTTAGCTATTCATGAAGAATTATTTAAGAGTAATCTGCACGAATTTGGTTCCTAGAGAAGCTAGACATTCATAATTGGTCCTTCTATTTTGTTAATTTTCTATATCAAATTTGGTATTGGCGTAATCAAGGGCTTCTTTGATTGTGCTCTATTTTTTTTCTTCTTTTTTTTTGCCCTTGAAATTATTTTGTAGAATAGTTATGGAAACAAGGGGTAGGATATACTTACCACCAAAAAAGTTTACCACCTTTACGACCAACCTAATCACCGTTGATTTCCGTCAACCTAACAGTTATGATTTATTCGAAATTATTGGATCACAATTATTAATTAATTATTAATTCTCATTAAATCCAATAAATCATAACCGTTAGATTGACGGAAATCAACGGTGATTAAATTGGTTGTAAAGGTGATAATTTTTTTTGGTGGTAAGTATATCCTTCCCCATGGAAACAATTATTTTTTATATTTTTTCTTTAAAAAAAAATAGAAAACAAAAACAACCTAAACATATTCTCTAAATTTGACTTTAAAAACAAATAAATAGTTACAGATTTAATTTATTTTTTTTACAAAACAAACCTTACTAAACGAGTTTTTTTTTATTCTGAAAATCAAAAAAACTATTTTTCAAAACACTTATCAAACAGACCCCAAATCGCTCACTCTCATATGGTGGCTGCTCCATTACCCCATTCCAGGGTCCCTTGGTGCACTGCTTGTGGGGGTTTGTTCCGTAACCCTCATTGGTTTGTTCCACAATGCGCTTACTGCAAAATTGTTTTTTTTTTTTTTTTGGGGGGGGGGGGGGGGGGGGTTTTGGAATTGTCTTAATATAGCTTGCAGAGAGGGTTGGCATCATCTAATTCTTAAGAGCGATTCCACTTCGGTGGTCACTTTGCTCACCAAATATGGTGGTGTAGCTAGTGGGTCTTGTTTGGTGACTCAGATATGAGCACTCCTTGATTGTGACTGGCAGATTTCAGTTGTACATGCATTTAGAGAAGCAAACCGTTATACTGATTTTTTAGCTCCCTTTAATAATTCTGGATTCCCAGATGATATTATCTTTGACAAGCCTCCTGGTTCGCTGAAGTTTTTTCTCCAAACGGTCGTGACAGGCATTTCTCATCCTCAAAGGGAAAAAGGCTATATTTTTTCTTTTTATGTCTTTATTTCTTCGTCTTTTTTTTGTTGTTTCTCTTGTATAAAAAAGGAAAAATTATTCCATCATATACAATGCAAATTTTTTATTAACTTGCTATGTTCTATATAGTTATAAAAACTTTGACTCACCTTGTGCTAATATTATAGTATAAATAAAATTTTAATATGTTACGAATAAAACATGCAAAAATTAAAGTAAATAAATATTATTCAAATATTTTTTTTTTAGAATGTGTAAGAATAAAACTAAAAGATAACAAAAGTTATAAATAAGTAAAAAAAATAGTACTTAATGGATAGTATATTAATGTATATTTTTTGTTTATCTATATATGATCAATATATATATGATAAAATATGAATTTCATTATAATTTATTAAAAATTAATGCACTTTTGATTGCTATTTATTTGAAAAATAACTATAGAAAAATGAATAAAGTATACCTTTTAGTAGTTAATAAAAAATGAATGCACTTTAATTGTTATTTAAAAAATAAAAGGTCAGAAAAGATAAAAAGTTAAAAAGATATAAATGGAAAAAATGAAAAGTTAAGAACTAAAATCAAGATGAAGTTAGATAATAGAAATTTTAAATCTTAAAAAATCAACTCTTGATTACAGCGATGTATGAATTTTTATATTATGTATAAATTATAAATATGAACAAATTATAATAACAAAATGAATGTATAAAAAAAAAATAACAAAATCATACAAAAATGTGATCAAAGCGGTTAACACTGGGCAATCCCCTAAATTAAGTAGTATAGATTAATGAAATTTAGTTCAATTAATTGACAATTGACAATGACAAGATAGAATTGCATCAATTACTTAAAAGTAGTGCATACTTAATCCTTTGGGGATAGTCATTGCCCATGCCTCTTGTCTTATTTATAAAATAACATATTGGCTTATTGACTTTTTATATATAAAAATAAATAAAATAAAATATCCACTAGCATGGCTGAACTAGAATCGCATTGTTGACAATTCACCAATGTTGTCCTAAGTCCCAACCCCACTTGTAGTGAAGGATTAGGTTGGAGAAAGGTACTTCAAGCAAATAGATTTTGGTATTCGTGACTATAATTTAACAAAAGTTTACATGCTTTTTTTTGGGGGTAAAAGTTTACATGCTTTTAATTTTGAAGCTATACGAAGACAATACTTGCTTTCTCTCTATCATGTCATAATTAGAATAATAATGTTGAAATAAATAAATAAAATGAATCAACAAGAACTACCATCCATTGTATATGCAATTATATATAATGGACTGAGTAGTTTAATCACATTTTATTAATTAGAAATAAAACAAAATTTGAGTTTAAGAGATTTTTGACAGCAAAGCAAGGTCGATGAATTAATAATCAGTAAAGCTATTACTTTTGGTTTATTACTTATGTTATGAATGCTATATATTAGAAGAATTATGTGAATACTATCAAATACGTGAATCGACTAGTAATGAAAATGTTATTAAAACCAGTCCGATCATTGACCCGGTCGAGATACTGGGTCACTGGTTTAATCAGTGGGTCACTGGTTCAACCGCATGACCCGGTAATTATATGCAATTTTATAATTTATATTAAAAATTATAAACATACTTAAATATAAAAAAACAAATATTTTAATATAAAAAATAATAAATGACATATTATTATCCAATAAAAGATCAAACAAAAATATAATGATCGTGATACGGGACTTTAGGTTAAGAAAATGATATCTCTAACTATAAATCAAATCAAAATTTTCTGAATAGTGCATAATTGAGATAATATTAGTGTTGTAGTTACATAACTTATGTCAGTTAATAAACAAAAAAATATTCAAATATATCCATTATGATTTTTTTTTTAAATTAATTTTTTTTTGGAACCGGGCCGGGTCACCGGTTTTCATGAAAACCGACCGGGTCGGACCGGGTCACACCGATTCTGATGCATAACCGGTCTGTTGCTTGAACCGGACTGATTATATGACCGGTTTATCGGTTCCCGGGTCGACCTGGCCGGGTCGGTACAGGTTTTATAACACTGGCTTTTTTGCCATTTTGAATCTACCACACTCAACTAGATTAGTTAAGTAATCAATGAATTAATGAAAAATTTAAAAAAGAAAATAACTACCTGAATTGGAAAAAAAAATTGTTAATTGCTAAGTCTTTCTGCATAATATTTGTAATAAAAAATTTGGATTAGGAGAAAGCACATTTCATATCAGGTTAGGAAAGACTACAAATCTCACTGAAAATTTAAAATAAGATTATATATCGCCTACTAAAACTTAAAGACTAAGAATCAAATCCAAATTACTTCTAATGCAGAGGAGGGGTTATAACAATTATATCATACCTCATTGACATGTTTTAATAAAGGAGGAAAAGTTGTTAGAGAGATAAATGGAGGTGAAAGTAATAACTTTAATGTATGATTATACAATTTGATAATGAGTATTTTAATTGACAAAATCTTAAAGAAGAAAAAAACAACAGTACAGGGTCCTATGATGATCTCAAGTAGTGGCTAATATGGGAAACAAGGATATCAATTTATATATCATGTAAGGAATACATATATGTTTGTAAAGTTAATGGTTGGTTCAAACACAGACTAAATCCAAGGAGATGGCATGGAGATGACGATCAAAGCACAATACTAATATCTTTCGAATGTATAGTGGACCACTAAGCAAAGGTATTCATAGTTGGGTCACAATCTAAAGACATAAATTATAAACAAATTAAGTTTGACTCAGGTTACTTTAACTTGGGTTACTTTAATATCAGGTGGTTTTCCTATCATAAAATATAAATACACTATCCACTTGTTATTTTCAAGTAGTAAAGTCATACATTTCGGGCAATAGGATTAAATCCGTATCAATCATTATTCGGTCGGAGTATTAGGTTAATGCCACTAGTTGAAACGTTAAATTGAATTTATATGAAGAAATAATACATACATAAATATATAAATATAAGTATTTTGTCAACTATGTCTCGGCAATATCCACGTATAACTCTAAAAAATCTTTCATTGACTGGTTGAAAAACTCTCCGATTACCATTTCTACGTCTTCATCGTCGATAACTTACATACTAATGTATTGTGATTCACACCATATTCGTGCAGTGACCATATTGATAGATTGTTTATCTTCAAGCGCTAACTTTTGACGAATTTTTTGACGTACTTCGCTAATTGTTGAGTTCCGCATGATACGTGTTGGTCTTTTCTCGCCTTAAAAAATGACACCACGTCGACCTTCCATTTTCCTACCATTATAGTATAAAAACACACGAACAAAATCAGAATGTGAACTCATTCTTAACTATATTAATAAAGAAAAACACAAAACAGAGTATGCATAAGCAAATGAGACTGTATCAGAGACTAAGAAAAGATGAAGAAGAGTTGTGATGAATGTGGAGATGAGAGGTGTTTAAATAGGAAAAATGGGTGCAATTCACGCCCAAAGTGGACTGGAAAGGGCCTTGATTCACGCCTAGAATAGGCTGGAATGTATACTCATTCACGCCTGCATGAGGCGTGACTATTCACGCCTGCATGAGGCGTGACTATTCACGCCTATTTTGGGCGTGAATTAGAAGCAATTCACGCCTAAGATAGGCGTGAATAGTCACGCCCCATGCAGGGATGAATGAGTGCAATAGATCTGAAATTAGTTTCCAAACTACTACGAATTCGTAATTAATTATTAAAAGTGTAATATTTTAATTTTTTGCCTTCACTTTGGCTCACGCGATCATATATCCAAAGACATTATGTCATTGCCTTATATAAAAAGAAATTAGATTGATAATTTGTACTAAGATTAGAATTTAAAAATTTCTCCCAACTTTAAACCTTCAATTAAATATATACTTTGAATAATTCTTGGTCTTTGCACTTTTTACCAATAATACTTCTAGCTGTTATGGCATTTGTCAATAAGAAAATTTCTTTGCTAAGATTGATAACCGATCCTTCATTTGCTGAGATTGTTCCGATGAGTGCTGACACCTCTTCTTCCCTTATGTAACTGAATGATTGAACTCTCTTAGCACTTAATAGCTCTATGGTACATATTTTTCTTAGTTGCCTCCAATAAGCTCCATAAGGAGAATAGGCAATGTTTGTTGAATCGTAAGAAATAATTTTGGCAGATAGAAGAAAAGGCCTGTTTGAAAAGATGACATCATGTGTTTTCAAAATCTCTTCAGCTATTTCAGGTGAAGAAACTACAACATTTGATAACTCTCCAAGTTGGAGGTGCATCAAGGGTCCATATTCGTTTGCCATGTCTCGTAGTGTGTGATGGGGTAGGGAACCACCAAACTGATGTATGTTCCCTATAAGAGGTAATTTTCTTGGTCCTGGTGGAAAATTTTTGGTGGGTTTCTTGGTATTTGATCTCTTGAATGTGTTTAGTATCAAGAATAGGAAGCAAAAGAAGATGAGGAGGGAAGTGTAGTTGATCCAAAGCTCCATGATATGAATCAGAAAGTTACGTGGCTAATTTTGTAGAAAGTTTTTGTTCCGAACTGCGTTGAGTATTGGGTTTATAAGTAGTAGGGAAAACTTCAAAACTTTCCCATAACTTTTTTTATAATCACGGGATTTATTAGTCTGGTGTTACATAAAATAGAATTTATCTACTACACATAAATTCAATATGGATGTCACTTGATTTTTTTCTCTCCTTCTGACGATAATATTTATCTTCTACTACATGAGAAAACTATTACCCTATAATTATTTATCAAAACACTTAAAATTTTATTATTTATTTCCTTAAATAAAAAAAAGCAAGCGATAAAAAAAATTTAAGCCAAAAATAAATAATAAGAAAAATTTAAATAAAAATATAAATGATTTAAAAATTTATAGGGATTTTTTTAAACTTTTCCATACATTGTATCCTATGAATTTTGGAGGTGCAGCTATTCTATGGTACAGGAGCAGAGAGTTGGACCTGTGACCCGTGTTATATAAGGGGTAAAATAGAAATTTTGTTAAAAATATAGGGAGAAATTGGAAATTGTCAGTGAGAGGGACCATGGTTTTTTAATTTGATCCGGACCATTTTAGAAAATTCCATTTTGAAGATATCAAGAAATAAAAAAAATAAAAGAAAAAGTTTCTTTTTACTAGAATTGGGAAAGGAATCAATTTTCACTATTGAAAAATGTAAACTAATTGTTTGTTTCTCTGTCGTTGTCTCGCATTACTTATTACCTACCATTTTTGTCTAGTACATGCTTGACTTTAGGATAGGGACTTCAACGAATGGACCGTAAGCAGCCTCTCATTTTATTATATTAAGAATAGATCTTATTAATATCTTGTCAAAAGAGATAAAATATTTTATATTATAAAGATAAATTTACGTGCTTCATTATCTGAAAAAATATAATAATAAAAAAATGCAATTATCGGAAGATATATATAAAGAAAAACTTATTTAATATAAGGATTTTCCCAATAACAATATGCCTTTTTCCGTTGAACCCTTTCATATTTTTCTAGTAATGATATTTAACTGAATGACAGGAGAGAAATTATTTTTTATGTGAGAAACATATTTTTGGGAATACCATGGAAAAGTCAATATTTTACGAACGTTTTCAAAAAATTATTTAGTAGATAAAAAATAATATTGAGAATATTGGATAAATTTCTTAATTCTTGTCGATTTTTTCACCTTTTTTTTCTATTTTCCCAATAATCCTAGATGGAATTTTTATTCACAATTTATACATAAAATGAATTCCCAGTTAAATCAATTTCTCACCAAATTTTTTTGAAGTATGATACAAAACATTGTTTTCTTAAAAACCTATCCTCATTTTCCGGGATATCTAAAAAAATCCTCTACCAAATACTCTTAAAGCTGTTTGATACAAGAAAATTTATTTTTTTCTGAAAATTATAATTCTCAAGAATATGTTGGAAAAATAAATTTTCAAAAAAATAAAATAAAAAAAAAAGCTGTTTAGTAAGTCAAAATATTATCAAAAATGTTTTTTTTTTATTTTTAAATTATATGTCTGGTTGATTTTCAAATAATATGAAAATGTTTGCTGCTTTTACAAAAGTAACCTTTGTGAGACAATCCACCTTCCCTAGGTTTTCTTCACCCAGCTTTGCAAAATTGACCAATGTAGTTAAGGGCTTAAGGCCATAAGTGGAAAACCCAGAACACTTATCAAGCTTAAGAGCATGAAGAACGTCACCACTTGAGTGTGCAAGAAGCTGAAGATCTGAATCCCTAACAATCATACGACGAAAATGGAGACTTTTGATACAACCAAAATATTGATAAATCTCTCTGACCCAAAGTGTCATGTGACCTCACCTCCCCAATCCTGAGGTATCAAGTTGAACATTGCAGCTCTTCGCTTCCTCTTCAGCTTTAGCGACTCCAGGTGCGGGAACCGCCGTCGGAGGCAGTCCAGCATGGTGGGGTAACACAGAGCAATCGTCACGTGGTGAGTCAAGCTCATACCACCGCCGGCACACCTGAGAATCTAATTTTTGTAGGAAATTTTGACGGTGCTTATACTAAGTGCTCGTTTGGTGTTTGTACATGGTATCATAATGGTAGGATATGATATGGAGGTTGATAAGTATAGAGTATGATATGAAGTTGATAAGTCTATATCATGTCTTGTATTTTATGAGCACCTGATTATCTGATAAGATTATGTGTAAGTAGAAAGAAAAATTAAAATATAATACAATAAATACAAATATGGGTAGAATAGGAATATATTGGATAGTATAGAGATATATTGGGTATCTAATATTGGTATGCTATCATGTTGAATCCTAATCCAGCTCATCCAATAGGATAAGAAATAATGTATTGGATAGGATAAAATGAGATAATAGGATAAGCTAATCATATCCTATTGACCCACCAAACAAGAGATAAAAATAGGATATGATGAGTTATCCTATCATATCTTCTTTATCATGTACTCCAAACAGCTCTAATTGTGAGTCATTAGAGTTTTGAATATCAATTTTTTTAGAATCTAAAATTTATTCCCTTACCAAGCTACCGCCCACGACAAGCCAAATATTTGAAGGGTTTATCATTTATAATTTAACATGATTAGAAAAAATTTCCTACACTCATGATATTTTGTGGAGCCCGCAGCAAAAAAAAATTCTGACACGCAAAACGAATCTCTATAACATAACACAAACACTTTTTCTACGACATAACTCTTATAAATCCCATATTTGAAACGGGATAACCGGGAATCTCGTACGATTCTCATCTTTGAGGTAGGAAAAATGCTCTCTTTTTTTTGGTAGAATATGCTAATTAAAAATTCAAATTTAATCCATCAAGGCCCATCTTAATAAAGAATAAGTCAAATGAGCTTACCAAAAAAAAAGAAAAACACAAGTTAAATGAAAATTGTACGGCGAATCAATTAAATCTTAAGATTTAACTGGTTCAAAAGATAATAAATTTAATTCGTAAGAGTCGCAATTTATAAAAAGGGTGAAGACATTAAAATTCAAAATCAAATTAATCGAACGGTTCGGACTTCAGGCACATCTAACAAACAAGAATTATGTAAGTAAAAAAATTCAAAAACTAATTATCTCTTAGTTCATCCTTGACCGTCTATCAATCAAAAATAAAATTATGAACTAATTTAATTACAAGTTACTTCTTCCTTTATTCTTTTAATCGATCTCTCTTATATCACTCCCCTCCCTTCAAATAATATTGTCTCTTCTCGTGATTCGTAATGTATTTTTGTTTGGTTAACAAATTTTTATAGAAAATGGAATCAGATTCCTAATAAGCACTTAGACATTATGGATATGGGAGGCAAAGTCAAGACAATAGACACCATTTTTTTTAAATGTTTTCATTTACAAATAAAATATAATAAACGTGATGAAAGATAAATTTATGATTCTTTCTTATATATTTATTCATTTTAATATCAATTATTTATCATTAGTTTCAATTTCTTAATTAGTACGTAGCTAAAGGTATTTTTTTTAATTATAATTAATTGTTTAGTTAATCCATATTCAAATTTGATCTTTAGCACTTGTTTTTTGTTATATTATTATGACCCATCTTAATGTCCTCTTTAATCAACTGGCAAACGAGGTGATATACCGATATCAGAATGAAGACTTTTATACTTATATTAGGCAACTAGTTAAAGAACCATTTCACCCAAAACCTTAAGGTTAGATAAGGGTCTTTTTAATGATTTATATTATATTCTCTAACGCAACTTGGTTTGCACGATTGAAAGTGAGAACGAGGAGGGTGATGGTGAAGGAAACAACATAGAAATGAGAGAAAATGGAGGCTATATTTTCCTGGAAAAGGA
>JAVKPL010006541.1:0-26433 GCA_032173675.1 Gastrolobium villosum | reverse complement strand
GGTGAAAAGTTTTTCAAGGATTAAGCCCATTTCTTGTAGGAATATTTATTTAGTTATCAATTTTTTCTAATTGAAAAATAGACATAAGTTGAGTCAGTATTAAAAAACCACTCCCCGTTAAACCCGACTAGCGAATGTGGGTGGAGGAAATCCTTATATGCCTCCTTACCTTTGCATAATTGCAAAGAGGCTGTTTCCTGGATTCGAGCCCATGACCTTTCAGTCATGATGGTTATCCTCCTTTTGAGGTATAAATTATAACAGAAGCTTCTTGATGCATTTTCATGTAAATAGTTGCTGATTGAACGTATATGGTTCTGACCCTGCAGGATGCTGAGGCTTATGCACACCTTCTAAATGTTCTTGCACCTGAATACACTAATCCCTCCACAATTGGCTGGGCAAAAACCCTTTTGAAAGAGCAAAGTTAGTTCTTGAACATTCTGATAAGATGGGTTGCAAACTATACTTAACTGCAAGAGACATAGTGGAAGGATCCCCAAATCTTAATCTTGCATTTGTTGCTCATATTTTCCAGCACAGGTGAGAATAAATGAATAATCTTCCTCTTGAGAAATATTATAATGTATTTAAAACATCTCATTAAAGCAGTAAAGAGAGGAACTTAATTTTAGGCTTTCATAAACTATTGATTTATTTTAATCAGGAATCATTTGTTATTGACTTCTGTGTATTAGGCCCTTACTGTAAAATTATTACTCTTATTCATATCTTGGAGGGAATGAAAAGAAGATAATAAATAATGGTCATTTGAAGATTAAGTTAATACACTAATTGTTAACATATTTGTTAATCACATTTTGACATTGAATGTTGTTACTAAAGATTCCTCAGCTCATATGTGTAAAGCGCCAATTCACCAAAAGTTTAAGTCTGGTGATAACAATATTGTCCCAACTATACATCTGGTTCTTTTATTTTCTGTTCCGATTTTGGACATGAATTGAGATTTACCTATTTATGTTATCCTTTCTCCACATTATAGGTTTGTCAAAAAGTTGGGACTATTATTTTTTTTTTTTCTTTTTGGTTTTTGAGAAATATATGGTATCTAACTCAATTTCACTCTTGTAGGAATGGACTTTCAACCGAGACAAAGCAGATTTCTCTCCTTGAAACATTGCCAGATGACACTCAAGACTCAAGAGAAGAGAGAGCATTTCGCCTTTGGATTAATAGTCTTGGAAATTCAACATATATCAACAATGTCTTTGAGGATCTTAGAAATGGGTGGAATATCTCTCTTGCATTTTTACTATTTCTCTTATATATATTATGCTTGAACTGGTTTTGTTACAAGCTTTTGGTTTGGAATTGAAACTACTTTTAGATTTCAATTAATTGAAATTTTTTATTTAAGAGGACAAGGGCAAGTTTGGAGCAGTGGTAAAGCTGCTCCTTTGTGACTGAAAGGTCACGATCTCGAATCCGAGTAACAATCTCTTTGTAAATATGTTAGGGTACGGCTGTGAACAAAAATTGTCTTCACCCTTACCCTCGCTAGTCGGGGTTTAATGTGGGGGTTCCGGGTGGTTTTTTTTTATTCTCTTACGAGTTCATATTTTAGTTGAACAATGTAATTTCTTTTAGTTCCATTTTCTATGTTGAAATTTTTCTGGCATTTAGAAAAGACAGTGACACACTTCTTGTTTTCAAGATAATTAGCTTTATTTTCTTATCCATTGAGTTGTGATAATGTTGCTTCTTCGCAGGTGGGTTCTTTTAGAGACTCTTGACAAGGTGTCACCTGGGATTGTCAATTGGAAGATTGCTAACAAGCCTCCAATTAAGATGCCATTTAAAAAAGTAGAGAACTGCAACCAAGTTGTGAAAATAGGGAAACAGATTTAAATTTTCCCTGGTAAATGTTGCTGGAAATGACATTGTGCAGGGAAATAAAAAATTAATACTAGGTAAGTTTACCTCCAAATTATATGCCGGTAGTAGTATATCAATTAATAGAGGGTGAGTCTTGGAGCAGCAATAAGATTGCTCCTCGTGACCGGAAGGTCATGGATTCAAGTATGGCAAAAATGTAAGGGTAAGGCTGCGTGTAATCGAGCCTCAGTCCTACCCTCATGAGTCAGGGAGCCTTATGCACCGAGATTGGCCCCTTTTTTTTTTTGGTAGTCAATCAATTAGTCCATGGAGCATACTCCAATTCTATCACACTTCTTCTATTTAGATGTTAATGGGTGTAGACAGAGTCTAAATCAAATACTATTGATTTTTTTTTTAGCTTATTTGTGGCAATTGATGCGATACAACATCCTACAACTTCTAAAGAACTTGAGGTTTCACTCTCATGGGAAGGAAATAACTGATGCTGATATTTTAGAATGGGCCAATAGCAAAGTTAGCAGCTCAGGAAGTCAAAGCCGCATGGATAGTTTCAAGGTATTGAATATTTATAGTCCTTTCTTGCAAAGGACTGATTTTTTCTTGTTCATTTGTTTAACTTTTTTGGCCTTATTTTCTTTATTAATAATAATAAACTTAATTGGTAAGTAGTAAGGTATCATAAAAAGGTATTTAGTGACACATTTTGTTTGTAATATTTGTGGCTTTTTTCTTGTTTTATGTCTAATGCTTGCTGATTAAAGTAATATAAGGAACCGGATACCAAAAATAAAAAAGTATTATAAGGAACCAATGATTTGTACTTTTTTCATTTTTGAACAGTAGGATGTGTTCAGGGATTAAATAAATTACAGAATAATTTCATTAATTATTACAATTTGAAATTTCAGGATAAAAGTTTATCAGATGGAATTTTTTTCCTTGAGCTTCTTAGTTCTGTGCAGCCCAGAGCTGTAAATTGGGGTCTTATAACAAAAGGAGTAACCGGTATGTTTTCTTTTTTACTAAATAGATTTGTGTAAATCATGAAATTGCTTAAGTTATATCATGTCTGCTATGTGGAATGAACTGCAAAATTATGTCTTGTTTCATGGAAGTACATTAATATAAAATTTTGAAAATGCGTACTTTTGCCTTAATCTTGGTATATATTCCTAAAATACTTGTTTCATGCAGACCAAGAGAAAAAGATGAATGCCACCTACATTATCAGCATAGCAAGAAAGCTTGGATGTTCTATATTCTTGCTTCCTGAAGACATCACTGAGGTAGTTTGGAATCTCCCCCTCTCTTTTTCTTCACCATCCAATGTAGTGCACGTTTCTTTGGGGAATGATTTTTCTCATGTGCCATGAGATTATGTGAGACGATATCAGTTGTCCATACAATATATAGAAGGTGCATAAGAATAAAGAGTGAGGAAATGATGACCGTTGATTCGTCTATGGATTACTGAGATCCTCTCACATGACCGCATGTCACGAATAAATCTTTGGTGCTACTGTTGCACCTAGATTCAGTACATCCTATCAATGAGAGCATTACACATCAGAGGAGAGAGAAAAAATTTGGTAGAAAAAAATAAATTTTAGCTGATATGTCATATTTTTATTGGTGGGATGCACTGAATCTTTTGTGCAACAGTAGGACAAAGATTTATTCGCATGTCACGTAAGTGGACACATTCCTGTTTCTTTGATATTGACCACAATCAATTATTTTTTGTTTATACTTCAACTGTAGAAACATTCATTTTCAGTCTGAATTTTGAGCTATGTACATTTGCTCACTTTTTAGACAATTTCTTCTTTATAAGCATTCATTAAACTCATGTCATTTCCAACTAGGTTTGGCTTTGTATTTATGCTGCTCACTGTGTGACAATGCTTTTACACAATTTCAGGTGAATCAAAAGATGATCCTTACACTAACAGCTAGTGTAATGTCTTGGTTCCTAAAACACCCTCATGAAGAAAGTTCAGTGAGAACTTCAGATAGTGAGAGTGGGAGTCAATTGGAGACTACATCAAATTCAACACTTGATGACTCTGCTTCTGATTCATCTGTTGATGAAAATGGTAACATGTAAATATGGCTGGAGTGAATCCTTTTTAATGTGATTTCTATTTGAACCCCTCATTATAGTTGATCAAAAAGATCAATGTATGACTCTAGGTAATTTAATTGTTTCAAAGCAAATTTTGTTCAAGCAACTTCCTATGTAAATAGTGTTTTTTTTCTTCCCAAGTTTTATGTGGAGTGCCTTAGATCATATCTCCTACAATCATATGTTCCAATTCCAGTTTATTTATATGAAAGAAAAAATAATAATTGTTGGACATTTTCACAAACATTTTTTTCTCTCTCTTTTTGATGTGGGGAACAGAAATAATTTAAAATTGCATTTTGATTGTTAAAAAATTAATCTCCTTTCTATTATTGAAAATTAAATTGATGTCAATTTCTTTATAAACTTGAATTTACATCACTTACTATTTTTAAAAATTAAATTGATGTCACTTAATTTTTAAACATTAAATTAATATTAATCTAATATTTCAACTTTCAGGGACTAAAATGGTAATTTAGGCTCTGTTTGATTTCTGTTTTGTAAAATAGTTTTAGTTTTCAGAACAAAAAAACTCGTTTAGTAAGACATGTTTTGTAAAAAATATTTTGAAAACTATAACTGCTTTTTTGTTTTTAAAATCAAATTTAGAGAACATGTATGACTTGTTTTTGTTTTCTGTTTTTGTTTTTAACTTTCAAAAAGAAAAAAAAAACATAATTTCCATAACTATTTTACAAAACAGTTTTAAGTTTTAACAAAAAAATCAGAACACAATCAAACAAACAGACCCTTAGTCTTTAAAAATTTACTCGTTTCTATTTCAAATAAGATTCTAGAAAATTTAAGACAAAAAAAATTTGTATATAATAATTCAGTTTAAGTATTTCTAAGGCATCTAAAAAAAAGTGGTGCTGTAAAAGTTTTAAAAAGATCGGTGGCATGTTTATTGATAGTGTAAAACTCTTTTTACTTTTTGTTATTTGAATTAAATTCTTGAGTTAATTTGAAAATTAAGTAAAAGGGTTCGCTTTTTTTCAGTTATTGCATATAAGTTATACGTAGTAAGTCTAATACGATATCATTTTGGGACGGAAATCATGGTGTTTTTGTAATTTTAATTTATTTCAGGGTTATAATAGTTTTTATATTTATAATTTTTTAAGATTTCAGTACCAAAACGACATCATTTTAAGAATAAATATAGATAACTTATCTGCATTAACTGCAGGAACATTTTTCCCTAGTAAAAATAACAAATTTTGGGTCATGTGTGCTTTACTCCCAGACTTTTTTTCTTAAAAGGGTAAAAATTACTATATGTACAAAAACTCCATTATGAAGTAGAAAAAGTTAGAAAGCATTTAAACCCTTATGGAAGTAAAGTACTATAACCGTGTGGGTTTGGCACGATAAAATACTATTTCCTTCCCCATGCTTTAAAGAATCCACATTTCGAATTTTTTCTATTTCAATTAAACCACAACCTCGCATAATAATAATAGTAATAATGATTTAACAAATATTCTCTCTTGCAAGATATAGAGAGAGAGAAGAGCATATAGAAACGACAATTCAACAATATGTTATCCATATAATCTCACAAAAGATTCAAGACCGCCAAACACATAAATCGATTGGCAAATAGTTGTTCCAATTAAATTAAGAATTTTGAGTTTGAATTCTGCATACTTAATTATGTTAAAAAATTTGGTAGAAGAAATTTTATCGTTTTTATTATCCTATTCGATTAGAACCGGATTAGTCAAATAATCAATTAATAAAATTTGTAAAACTTTACTCTAGCTCCCTTTCATATAAAGAATATGTACCAAAAAAAAATCATAAAAATAATTGACATTACATTATCAAGAACAATTTCTTCATTATATTTATTCCTCTTATTTCAACAATTTTAAATATTTTCATCCACAATTTATTAAGTCTTTCTTCTACTTTTTAAATTCAAACTCACTTCTGTGCATTCTTTATTTCCCTAGGGAGCAATTACTTTTGAGTTGATTTTGTGATGCAATAACTAAAGAGAAGAAGCCTAGAATTCAAATATCATGTTACAGTTTTATTTTCATAATTACTTTATTAATTGATTTTCATTATGTTAATTTTCGTATTTATTTTTGATTGCTTGTTTCTAATTCTAAACTTCATCGTGGCTCATATAAACCTCACATTGCTAAATGAAAGAAGCCGTCTATTTTCTATATTCATCTTATTCCTTTCATCTCTCCCTACTATTATTTCTCTCCTCTCTCTCCCCCGTAATGATACATTTTCTCTCGATTTCACTTCATCTATGGCGAGAATTTTGATCTCACAACATTTATTATATAACCTTCTACTTCGTAAACTCTCTTTTCTTTTCTTTTTTGGTAAATTGTAAACTTTCTTTTCATTTCTCTATAAGTTTACCTTTTTTCTGTTACTGTAATTAGGCCTCTAATTTACGAGTTTGGTGATAGGGTGAAAAATAAAAATCAAATTCAACCGATACTTTATCAATTAGAGGTATGTTGGCTGCATCACTTTATTTGTCAGTTTCGTTTTTGGGAATGAGCTAAAGGGGACTTTTCCTTCTCCCCGACTAACGGTGTTCATATTTATGTGAATTTCTGTCATAGTTATTTTCATGATAACAGATTAATATTCTTTTATATTTTCTTTGTTCTATCACACCATTTTTCAGGTTTCCGTCTCCATTTTTCTTTGCTCCCTCTCTATTCATTTGTCTTCTTTTTTTTTTAAATAAAAAATTGTTTGTTCTAACTAATCTTTACAGTTGGAAAACCTCAAGTTAGGATATGCTATAAGAATTTTTATAGTAATCAGGGATGTTTGGAATAATTTATTCTAAATTTTTTTTTTAAAAAAATAACATTTTAAAGACACGTTTTACTTCGGTGACAGACTAACGATGCCACAAATATGAGAATTTTTAAAATTTAGAAAATATTTCATCACTCTTAAATTTTTTGTTTCTCGCCACATTACAAATTTTATCAAATTTAGAAGAAAAAAAATATACTAAATTCGATACATCTAATGCACCAAAAATAATCTGCACAAATACGATAGCATACTACCAACGCTTCTCAGCAATATGCTTGGTACGGCCAACTAAAAACTCCTCCCTAAAAAGTTGTGTTTCTCTGTATCCCACTACAAAGGACACTTGTCCTTATTGTACCAAAAAAAAAAAAAGGACACTTGTCCCAACTGCAATTTGAACCCTTCTCAATACTGAAACTTTATTACACATTCAAAAACAAAAGAAAAAACATACCCACACTGACTTACTTGTGGAGTGTGTTTGGTAGAAGATTTTGTCTAGTTAGGCAAATAGAAATGGCATTTTTGGATGTTTATGTTTGGTATCATGTTTTAAAAAAATTTGTTAGAGAACTCACCAGACTTTGTTAGAGAACTCATTTGTCTAGTATTTGTTTTTTTTTTTTTATAAAAACACTGTTGAATAATATTACTTACAATGTCGTATTTGCTGTTAAATAGGAAAATTCAAAAAGGATTGCAAGCAAGAATACCAAATTGACCTTGATATTTGGGAAAATTACAACAAATTAAAATCATATTTTCCCATTTTATTTTAATCAAGGGTTGTTGTGGTAATTTAATCATATTTTCCCACCTATATTTTACCTTCAACCAAACATAACTTAGCAAACTAAAATTAATTTTCCCGGTAATATTTCAGTCTACCAAATAATATTTTTAAAAAATTTCCACTTATTTTAGTTTACAACCATTTCCCACTAATTATATTTCCCTAATTAAAAAAATTTCTCCATATCAAATGCTGCGATAAAGTATAGTTGATAAGGGCAGCTTATATTTAAAAAAAAAATTATGGGTTTAAAGTTTTTAAAAATATTTTAGATAACTTTATTTAATATCTTAAAATAGGGTTTGTTGTTTATCATTTTAAATGATATAGGTTATGTCATTTTAGAAGAGAGATAGACACAGAAAAAATAGAAATCATGGGAGAGGGAAAGCTGTGGTTTTTTTATTTTAAAATTTAAATAAAAAAATTCTGTGTCTATCTCTCTCTTAAAATGAGATAACCTTATGTTATTTAAAATGAGAAACACTTTTCCTATTAAAATATACATAAAAAATGTGTGAAACATATTTTCTTTTTCTTTTTTTTATCACATATTTATTTTTTTGAATATTTTGATGAATATTAAATAAATTTATCTAAAGTAAATTTAAAAATTTAAAACTCATTTTTATTTACAAAACTTTTACAAATTTATTTATATATTTCGGAGAGTACTTTTTTTTTTACTCCCCAAAGTTAATAAATTTATAAGAGTTTATAAAAAAAAAATTAGGATTTCATGTTTATCATGTAACATAATATAACTTCACCTTCCTACACACATTAAAGAGGTGGGATCCACATGTTTTTCTTTCTCTTTCATCATTTCACTTTCTCTCTCTTTTATTGTGAGTGTTAGAAACAAAAGTTAAATTATGTAACATAACATTAATAAAACCCAAAAATTTATGAATATAACATACCCACTTCAAATTTTAGGTGATTTAATATAGGGTTTATCATCTATCATTTAACATGACCAGAAAAATTTTCCTACACTCACAATATTTTGTGGGGCCCGCAACAACAACAAAAAAAAATTCTGGCACGCAAAACAAATCTCTATAACATTACACAATCACTTTTCCTACAACATAACTCAAAAGTTATTGAAAATATTTCATAATAAATGTTTGGAAAAGGAATAAAAATCCTTATAATTTATTCGAATTCAAATTTTAGCACCCGTATAATTAAATAATAACCTTTAATTAGTCACAACCATCAAAATATTAATTACTATATTTTACATTAGATTTAATTTAACCTCATTTAATTCATAATTTCACGTAAATTAAATGCTTACAATTTAAAATTACTTAACTCTTGGGGTCTCCTTAAAATATTAATAACCTTTAAAATTTCATTTTAACAAGTTATTAATCACAACAATTAAAATATTAAGTATATTTTATATTTATGTATGTTTAAACTTAATATGAATTAAATGCTTTCAGTTTTAGACCATTTAAGTCTCTCTTTTTGTAATGAACCATTTAAGTCTTGGTCACTCCTTGTTTAAGAAAGCAATATGTTTATCAAAAAAAGAAACCAATATAAATTTTACCAACAACAAAAAAAAAAGCAAAGAAATATAAAAGATTTAGGGCCATATCAAGAACAATATTGAAATAACAACAGAGATTACTTAGTAGTTCATAGACTCCATACCAGTCATAAAAGTCATGAAACTTAAGTTAACCTAACCCTTCCACAATTATCTAATTAAACCTAACAACTAAGATCTTTCATTTTCTTGATAAGCAGGACCCACGTTAACTGAAAATGGGAACCAGTTAGAAACAACAACAGCAATCAGATTTCAAGATCCGACGGTCAACATCATGCAGCTACTTCTGCAACATCACCACACTTCTTGGCAGGGGAGCATATGAGCCAAACGAAGCCATATGGGTCCTTGACCTTGCCCACGCGCTCACCACAGCACGCGCCATCACCTTCCATAATCTCACCTTCTTCAACGGCTCCAGCACTCACAGCCTTGGCAATTGCATCACTCACATTCTCTGTCTCCAGACAAATGCTTATAGTGTTTCCTCCATTCTTCAGGCTGATAAAAACAAAAAACAAAAAAAATTTGAAATAAATAGATAAAATACAGAAATAAAAATAATTCATTTTTTATTATTAAAACAAAGTATATAAACAGATTTCGAAACAACGGAAATAAAAATATTAAAAAAATACATTAAAATGAAAATAAAATAATAGCTAACAGTAAACGCATAAAAACAAAACACAGTTGAGAGACGAAAAATCATGAATCACAAGAGAAAACAACTCTCGCTAAAACAGTTATCAAATGCACATTAGATGCTAAGAGCAAAGTATTTACAAATAGCATTATTTTCAAATAACAAATAAGAGAAAATCAGTCACAAAAATAAAAATAAAATAAAAAACACAAAAACATTAACAGATCTATCAAAAGATTGGGTAAAAAGAAACTCACGCTTCTTCAACGGAGTCACCGATGAAGTCAGAGACAAGAATGGAGAAGCCTCCGAGCTTCAGTTCAGCTGAGAGAATAAGAGGAAGCTCTTGCTCAGCCTTGCGCTTTGGGTCCAAGGTACGGTTAACCTCTTCTGCACCAAACGCAGCTTTGTAGAAAGAAATGGCGTCGTTTGCCTTGGGAGCTTCCACCAACAGACGCAGCTTCAAAGCAGAAAACGACGCAGCAGATGATCCGTCGTTTGAAGCCACGTTCTCAGCTCCACCGTTCTGAACCTCTTGTTGAGCCATTGACGAACACAGAGCAAAACGCACAACGAAGCTTCTAGAGAAAGACAAAACGACAGAACCTAACCCTAAGAGAGAGAAAAGAAAACAGAGAAACAGAAATAACGTGAAAAGAAATAGGCCAGACAGTGTGTTTATATATAGAAGCGGGGAAGCGGAATCGTCTGTGCCAGTTGAGGGCAAAATGGGAATTATAAAAGTTGGGTCTCAGATTTAAGAAGATAGTTTATCGATTGAAATAATAAAAAGGTTTAATTGTTTTTTTAGTATACACTTTATTTTTATTTTTACTTTGAGTAAAATTTGAAAATAAACTCAAACATGGAAAGCATTTACTGATACCAACTTTTTTGTGACGCTTTGAAATCAATGTTTTAAATTTGGGACCTGCATTTTGTGGGTGTTGTTTAATTGAATGAGACAAACGAAACATCATCACCAAAATGTTGTTTTTTTTATGTTGATATTGAATATTTTTAAAAAATATACAAATGAGACAGTGTATATATAGAAATTGAAAGTTAAAGTTATGGCATGGTTGGATTAGTTATAAAAAAATGTTTTAATAATAAATTTTGTGCATGATCAATTTTATTATAATTAATTGTGGACATATATTAATCGGAAGGTATGCTTAAAATACCATATTTTATGTTTATCAAAAAAAATACCATATTTTATTCGAAGGGTTTAATATCCCTTATCTTGTATGAAATAAAATTATCTGCTACACACCTAAAAGAATGTGAAACTTAGTGGTGTCAAAATAGGCTGAATTCTGTGGGCCAGCACGTAAAGCCCTATATTTGGCCTTATCCCAATAGGATTTTTCTGTGGAGGAGGGATATTCTTACTACCAAAATCTTCTACTACAATCTCACTACCTATCTAATCACCATTGGATCAACCTTTTCTTTTTTTTTCAAAAACTTTTTAGCATTCTCTCTCTTTGATTCGATGGTGATTAGATAGGTAGTAAGTTAGTAGTAGAAAATTTTGGTAGTTAGAATATCCTCCCTCTTTTTTGTGGTAGAACTTTTTTAGCTCTAGCACTCAAAGCCTTATAATTTAGCGGGCTGAATTAAGGCTAGGCAGTTAGCCCGCGGGCCAAAAAATTTTCATCATCAAAATTTTCATTATTTAAAAAGTTAAAAATTATATAATTTAATTATTTATAAATATAAATAAATTATAAACAACGATAAAAATTATACTTACAATCTATTTTTGTTTACAACCATATCATAACCGTTAATTTTTATCAATTAATAGTTGTCATTTATTGCACATTAATAATTAATGTATTTAATTTGCAAAAATAATAACTGTTGATTGACTGAAATCGACGGTTAAGATATGGTTGTAAAATGTTGTAAACAAAAATAGGTTATAAGTCTAACCTTCCTCATAAACATAATATAAGTAAAAATTGTTATGAATTTGATGGAGAGTATATGAGAAAATAAAATATGTAAGAAAGGAAAATGAAGTGTAGAAAGAAAATCAAAGGAATAATAAGATTAAGAACAAGTGTAAGCTCTTGAAGGTAAAGAAATATTATTATATTGCGTGAGAAGTCTGGGTGGATATCTTGGTGCCTAGATGCAACATGGTCGGGTCACAAGACAGTCATATGTCAAGGTGGTGGATAGAGTCAAAGAGAGGTTAGAATCTTGGAAAGCTAGATGCCTATCCGAAGCTGGTAGGGTGACATTATCCTAGTCAGTTCTTTCCACTATTCCATATTTTCACATGCAGCATGATAAAATTTCCATTACAATTTGTATTGAGGTAGAGAGATTACATCGAGATTTTATATGAGGTAGTCTAGATCAAAGGCGTCACCACCCAATCAGCTGGGAAACCATGAAAAAGCCAAAAGATTTAGGGGGCCTTGGTTTAAAGAGCCTTACCATAATGAATGATGCATTCCTTGCCAAACTTGCCTGGACAATTTTTTCTGATCCTCAAGCTCTGTGGGTCCAAGTAATTAGATCCAAATACAATAGTGGTAGAAGAAAAGAGAAATTATTCAGCCAAAGGGTGGGTGATTCCCGGCCATAAGTAAACCTTTGTCGTGTTTGGAAGTTGATGGAACTGCACTTAAAATGGAAAATTGGAGATGGAACCATCATAAAGTTTTGTAAAGACGCCTGGAATCCTTTTGGTAAACCACTTATTGGGATAGAAGATATCAACAATAGATTGTTGGATAGTGAGGTGGAAAAAACATGTTATTGATTATGTTAACCCTGTTGGCCGTTGGAATGTGGATTTGTTGCAGACTTGATTACCTAAAGACCATTTGGATGTGCTCTTGAGCTGCTGCTCCAGACCCATCGGATGGTCAAGAACGTGTCCAATGGTGTCTCCCTGGGTACCCTAATATCTCAGTTAAAGGAGTATACTCATTGCTTCAGATATTGGTAGAATCCAGGATGCAAACACAAAAATATGGAATAAATTGGAGAGGCCCCCATAAGATACAATTTTTTGGATGGAAATTATTTCATAAAATACTTCCTACAGCCAAAAATACGCTGCTTAGGGAGTAGTTGATTCAACCCGTCCAATTTATGGTTGGCATACTAAGAATACCCTTCATGCTATAAGGGATTGCCCAAAAGTCAGATATTGGAAAAAAATTATCCCTATTAATCACCAGGGTAGTTTTCCAGGCAGAAGAGGACAACTGGCTAACTATGAAGCACTGACACTTCAAAAACCTTGACGTGTCGTGTCCGACGCTCTCGGACACTCCCCGATACTTCAACTCGCGTTATAGAAATTCAAAAAAAGGTTTAAAGGTTGCGTTGTATTGAGTTTTTAGTTCCAGTTATTAGATTCATTGGATTACAATTACCATTTTATTGAGTTTAAGATAAATATCTCGGATGTTTTTTGCAAAATTTATAAATATTATAAGTTTAAATTCTTTTTTTTTTGTTAAATTACTGAATCTTAAATATAAGGGGCAGGATCATTTGACACCAAATCTGGACCCTTCATCTTAATAACATCTGACGGCTTATAATAATTCACTTTAACTATGACGTGACTTCATTTTTTCGATTTTTTTTCTCCTTTCATCTTCTTCGTGTTTGTTGCGCGCCTTTCCCTCTTCCTTTTTTTTTTCCTCTTACTTCTTCTCCCTCATTTGTAGCTTTTCACCTCAACCTTCTTAGAGCCCATTTCTCCAAAGTCACACTCCCTTCTCCTTTTTTTCTGAACCCAAAATAGAAATTGTATCATGCTCTCCATTACAGAGGAGGAGGAGGTAGTTCATGTGTTAGAAGACTATGAAGGGAAGGAACTCGACGGGCTTTCACCTTCCAAGGTTGATACGCAAGTATCGTGACTCTGATTTTTTTGTGGCTTGGAATTTTATTTAATTTTATCCACACACAAAAAAAAACATAAAATGTAGCATGCATTATGTGTTCTGTTTTGGGCAGATTGTACTTTTCAATGGAGATTTTGGCAAATGTCTTTATTTCCTTAGAATTAACTTCTTAATTTTAAACTTGGATGGTCTGCTTTTTTACATCTTGAGAACTTTAATAACATGTGAGTGGCTTTTGTTCATTTCGACGCTCATTGAAGACTTTTTAAAGGGCTCCATTTTTTTGTAGGCTCATAAATATTATAAAATAACTTACCAATGGGCCCCCTAATTTTGTTCTTTTTGTTTTATTATGCCATCAGGATAGAACAGTTGAATCAAACGAATAGGATAGAAAAAGAAATCATTAAGATACCCTCTATTTTTTATTGCCAATCTACCTTCATAACTTTTAAACAAGAAACAGAATAGAAACTAAGAACAAAAGAGATAAATAGAATCAACTAATAGGTGTACGATAGGTATTTTTTAATTGACTTTAGTACAAGCATTTTTACTACATGACTGTATGTGTGCATATCACTACCATTTTATGAAAATGCTGAAGAGCTACATGTTTACTTTGTTGAAGATCTTATTAAATATTTTGGAAAAAAAATTCACTTTCTATATCTCTTAACAGGGGATGAAAGATCCACTTTTGGACTCCAATTCTAATTTTTCCCAAATGAATGTGGAGCCTGATATCAGTTCGGACAACATAATGGTAACAGATTCTATCCTACCATTTAATATGCCACAATCTTATGATGTTGATGAAATTATTGTTCAACCTCATGTTGGAATGGAATTTGAATCATTGAAAAATGTTGAAATTTTTTATACATTATTTGCTAAAGCAAGGGAGTTTGGGGTCCGTCTTCGCTCTAGTAAAAACAATTACGGCCTTTTGTATGTTGTAAGCACGGTGAAAATAGCAAGAAGAAAAACAATTATCAGGGAGCTTATAAGAAAAAGTCTTCAATTATTCGCTCGGGGTGTAAGGCATCACTTTCTGTGACAAAGGATAAGAATCGAGGTATATAGGTTATCAAATCTTTTGATAATAATCATAATCATATCATGGCTAGTCCTAAGAGTGTATCTTATTTGAGGTGTCATAAAAAAATGAATGGTGTTGCAAGAAGACTTGTTGAAAAGTTTAATGATGAAGGTTTGCCTACTGGAAAGGTTACTGCAATGTTTAGTGGCAATGATTTAGCTTTTTCCAATCGAGATTGTTGGAATCATTTGAGAAATCTTCGAAGGAAGAATTTGGATATCGGAGATGCACTAGCTATTTTCAATTACTGCAAACAAAAGCAATCTCAAAATCCTGATTTTTTCTATTCTATACAATGTGATGCTGATGATAGAATGATAAACTTCTTTTGGGTGGATGCTAGATCAAGGTATGCTTATCAATAGTTTGGAGATGTAATCACTTTTGATACTACATATAAAACTAACAAATATAGCATGTCGTTCACCCCATTTACTGGATTAAACCATCATCTTCAATCAATTTTATTTGGTTGTGCCTTATTGCAAGATGAAACCGAGAAATCTTTTATATGGTTATTTGAAACTTGGCTTGAGGCAATGAATGAGAAGAAGCCTGTTTCCATAATAACTGATCAAGATTTAGCTATTGGAGCTTCTGTGGCCAAGGTATTTCTTGAAACTCGTCATCGTATATGCTTGTGGCACATTAGAAAGAAGTTTCCTGAAAAGCTCGCACACATATATCATAAGAATTCTACATTCAAGCGTGAGCTGAAAAGGTGTATTCGAGAATCTTCAACTGTCAAAGAATTTGAAGATGAATGGCAAAATATAATGGTTGTGTACAATTTGCAGAAAAATGAATGGCTTCAAAGATTATTTGAAATTAGAGAGTCATGGATACCAGTGTATAATAGGAGCACATTTTTTGCCGGTATGAATACTACACAAAGAAGTGAGAGCATCAATTCTTTTTTTGATTCCTTCATTAATGCAACCACAACACTACGAGACTTTATAGTGAGATTTAAGAAGGCAATCAACAACTGTTATGAGGCTGAAAAAAGAGAGGACTTTGAGTCCCGACATAAATCACACAGTTTGAGTATTGGCTCAAAAATTGAAGAGCATGTTACATCAATCTATACCAAAAATGTGTTCCGTAAGTTTCAGGATGAGCTTATTAGAGCCAACCATTTTATAAAGGAGAAGATTGAGAAAAATGGTTCACAATGTAAGTATCGAATTTCTAATTGTTTCGATACTCGGGATAGTTTCATTGTTGATATGAATTTAGAGTCAAAGGTTGCTACATGTGGCTGTCAACTTTTTGAATTTATGGGAATCCTATGTAGACACATATTGGTGATTTTTCAAGCAAAAAATATTGTTCAAATTCCTAGCCACTATATAATGCAACATTGGACTAAAGAAGCCAATAAATTTATTGGGGTTGGGGACAATCGTGATATCTCAAATCATGATTCAGATATTTTGAGAAGTTTGCATGTGCAGACTAAATTTAGCAGACTTTCTGATTTGGCTAAAAGATCAGAATACGCATACAAGTATATTGTGACAGAACTTGATCGTATTTATGACGTGGCCAGCACAATGGAAATAGAAATGCTTGATGTCAATGAAGCTCCTCTAGAGTTGAGTCAACAAAATTTGATATGTGACATAGCATATTATGATTCAAATTTCAATATCAAAGACCCATATATATCACAAACAAAAGGTAGAAAAAGGAAGGACTCTGACAAAGAGGCTTTAACGGGAAGGTACAAAGGTGGTCTTGAATTATAATTAAATAGGTCATTGGTTAAAAGGAGAGCATGCAAATCCTATGGAGAATATGGTCACTACCAATCAACTTGCGAAAACAGAAGACAACTTAATGTAAGAATTTTTTTCCCAATGTTAGCTATACTTATATGCTTATGTTGGTATTTAATTCCTTTATTATTGTATTTTTTACATTTTCAGCAGACTACTGTCAAGATCAATTACCAAGAGCAAATGTTGCAGCTGTATCAAGAGCAACAGACTACTGCAGTGGGAACTTATAATCTTTTTGGGCTGAATATATTTTTGGAGTAGGCTTGTAATTTTGAGGCTGTATCTGTCTTTTATTTTTGACTTTTGTAATCTAGGATTGTCACACTATGACTGGTTATGGTTGATTGTAATTGTACAATGGTCTTGAATTCACATACCTACTCTCTTTAGTTTGAAAAACTTGCCCTAAAATCCAAGGAATGTTGTAGTTGTATCAAGAGCAATGAACTACTGTGGTGGGAAATTATAATCTTTTGGGGCTTAATATATTTTTGGAAAAGTCTTGTAATGGAGACAAGCTATATTAATCTTTTATTTTTGACTTTTGTCTCCCACAATTGCATTTGGACTGATTTGTAGTTTTTTATTCGAAAGTGGTAGATTCTTTCATTAGTTAGATCACAGTGAATCTACTCAAATAGTTACCTCATTATTATATAATACACTCAGTTAGTTAATAAAGGAAGAAGAAGAAGCGACCTCATGTCCCCGACTCTTGTTATCCTCCTATCCTCCAATGCACATTCACTCCTTTCATTCTATTATCATATTCTTCTTTGATCTAAACAATAATAATTTTGAGAAAATGGTCGACCGTAGCACTAGCCACTAAGCATACAACTAAATAAGAATGAATTAAGAAAATATTATTTGCCTACTGTTAAAGATTTCCATAGTTCAAATAAAATCTAGAAACACATACAAAAAAAAAATCTAGAAACAAAATCTTTATAGCCCTGCCATAATAGATTATGGCTTCGAGAAGTTCGTGATAAAACATTGTTAAGTTCCTAAGTGTGAACCGGTCTTTGAAAGCTCCATGTTTTTTTAAGACCAAATGTTTAAAGGGAAACTTAATTTCTA
This sequence comes from Gastrolobium villosum, assembly GCA_032173675.1. Classification (NCBI taxonomy): domain Eukaryota; kingdom Viridiplantae; phylum Streptophyta; class Magnoliopsida; order Fabales; family Fabaceae; genus Gastrolobium; species Gastrolobium villosum. The sequence continues at coordinate 8,772 of JAVKPL010006541.1, read as the reverse complement.
TGCTTAAAGCAACAGACGACGAAGAAGATGAACAACTATAGATGAGGGAGAAAATGTGAGAGAAAAAAAGAGAGTAAAAGAAAGGAAGAGTGAAAGTAGCTCAATAGACGATGAAGAAGATGAAAGAAGAAAAAAAAATTGAAAAAATGAAGTCACGTGACAGTTAAAGTGAACTATTATAAGGCGTCAGATGTTATTAAGATGAAAGGTCCAGATTTGGTGTCAAATGATCCTGCCCCTAAATATAATATACAATATATAAATTAAAAATATTATTTAATATCAAAGCGTGTCCTAACGTGTTGAAATCTAACATTTTTTAGAATTAACGTGTAGGGGTGTCGTGTCGTGTCACGTGTCCCGTGTGCCCTTAATTTTTTTTAAAAAAAATTGTGTTACTTTGCAGGTTCCTTGGCATATGGTTTTCTTGATTTCTTGCCGAACTTTGTGGAAATGGATAAATGAAATAGTGCATAATCATCCTGCATCCTCCTATCATTACAAAGTCCAAAGTATCCACCATCAAATTAAAGAAGTTCGAGAAGTTAATCATCATGGAGATATTAGCTCCCTGACAAGGACTATGCATCATATTTTTATTGCTTGGCAATCCCCTCTTAAGGGACGGATCAAATTTAATTCAGATGGAGCTTCAAGGGGTAATCCTAGTTTTCTAGCTCTGTGGTGGGATTGCTAGAGATAATTTTGGTAATTGGTGTGGTGGCTTCTCATTTGGCATTGGTGTCTTTTTGGCCATCATAGCAGAGTTATGGGGGATTATTAAAAGTTTAGAGCAAGCTTGAGAAAAAGGATACAGACAAATAATCATAGAAAGTGATTTTATTTTTGGTGAAATAGAAAGTGATTTTTTATATGCAATCACGGTGCTCACTAAACCTAGTGATGCGGCCCGAGAGTCTCATCTTCTAACTCGCATTCGAGCATGGCTGAATAAAGATTGGCAGGTACATTTTCAACATGTCTTTAGGGAGAGTAATGTGTGCGCAGACTGGTTATCCATCTATCCCTTAGATCACCCTCAAGGTGCTGGCTTCCGTTTCTACCATTTTCCTCTGTTTGGAGTTAGGCACTTATTTTTAGCTGGTGTAGCTTCTGTTGTTTTACTCGTTTAGTTACTTTGTAACTTTTGTTTTTGTTGGGGCTCTGCCCTTTAGCTTACCAACAAAAAAAAAAGAAATATTATTATATTATGAATTCACCAAGTACCATTTTTTTCATTTAAGATAGGTCATAATATAAGACACTAAACATAGTTAGGGGAATAATTGCAATTCAATACACCATTAGTGTGATGGTTGTATAATACATCAAAGATCATAAAAAATAAAAAATCACACAATTAGTGTGATGGTTATAAAATACATTAAAGGTCATGAAAAATAAAGAGTCAAGAGTCATACAACACTTTCCCTTGAATGTAAAAATCCGAAACGCATAGCAAAACATAGTGTAAAGGACACTAATAATAACATTAATGAGACAGATTACAAAATCGCCGTCTGTGGGAATCGAACCCACGACCACATGGTTAAAAGCCATGCGCTCTACCAGCTGAGCTAAGACGGCTATGTCATTAGGTCTTAATTGGCTCTTAATTATATCATAGAGTCGGTTACATCATTCGCAAAATTTATAGTTTTATTCTCCAACGTCATAAGCATATTTCAGTCTCTTCTCTTTCTGCATCGCTCTAGCAACAGTGCTGCACCGTCGATTCCCACCGTTTATAAAGTAATCCCTTTTTACCAAACCTCCATTTACGTTCTTTTTGGAATTTTGTTCATACCCAGAAAGATAATTGTATAAGAAACTTTAAAAAAATAAAAATTCCCAATTTTTGTAATATGTTTTTTGGTGTATTGTATATGAGATTTGATTTTCTCACATGATAATTCAATTCTCATATGGTCACTCAACCAGTGGTGGGCCCCACATTTATTAAAAAAAGAAAAAGAAAAAGAAAAGAAAAGCTTTGTATGCAAATCGAAGGGTCACAACATGAGAATTGAATTCTCATGTAAAACGAGAAAATGTTTTCCCATTATATATAGCTAAAAAATGGAATTTAAAGATGAATTTGTATGATACTGTGTTCTATTTTAGTAATAGGAATCTTTGTGTTAGGTTCAAGAGGAAAGTTATACTGACAAACTATTTTTATTTACAACTTTTTATAATCATAATCTTAACTGTTGATTTTTGCCAATCAACGGTTATCTTTTATTATGAATTAATAATTAATTAATAAATTTAATTTACAAAAATAATAACTGTTGATTGGCGAAAATCAACGGTTAAGATTATATTTATAAAAGATTGTAAATAAAAATAGGTTGTAAGTATAACCTTCCTCTATGTTCAATTATGCAACAGCTTTCTGTTTTTTTTTTTTTCATGTGAAAATAGTTGTTAGCTGTGTTTGTTTCACATAACCCTTCATATTATTATTGTTGAGAACAATATTGTTGTTATCTGTGTTTGTTTCACATAACCCTTCATATTATTATTGTTGTCATGAACAGCCCAAAATGTTTTTCTTTTATTGTGTTGTGCTGAAATGTGAAATTGTTATATTTGTTTAACAGAATTCGTGTGTACCAGCTAGGAAGTATGCAGTCACTTTTGCTAAATATTTAGATTAATTCCTCACCGAATTTTTTATTTTTTTTAAAAAAATTCACCAAAAACTAAATATTTCACGAATTTAGGCCACAATTTGCCAAGGATTTCACTCCCAAAGTAACATTTTCTAAGAAAATATAAAACCAAAGCTAAACAAGCAAGCTATAAAAGTTGAAATATAATTCAGCAAAAGAATATATATATATATATATATATATATATATATATATATATAAATATAAAACAATGGCGTTATTGAGATTCGAACCTATGACCTTATACAAACTATTCAAATCTCTCGTGACTAGATCAAAATGTTTTAAAGGTAAAGATTTAAAATGAAAACATAGATCCAAGAATGAATATATATATATTTTTTATTAAAAAGAGTTTCATCCAAAAATGATGAACTCAAAAATATTTGGATGCTTCAAATCACATTGACACACATGATTACTCTTTGTGGGTGACATTTTCAACATTTTGTTGGAGAGGAGGAGATCGAATAGGAAAAAGGATAGAATTAGTAAATATAAATTTAGAATAAGATCATGATCGAAAAATAAATATGAGGACTCTACAAAAGATAAGTACATCTTAAAGCTTCTAACTTTATATCCATTATTAAAAAATCTTATTTTATAATAAGTATTTTTATAGAAACATATTTGGCTACACTTTCTCGTATAAAAACTAAAAAAAAAAAAAAAAAACACTTCAAGCATATATTAAAATAAAACAGGGGAATAATAATCTTGAGGAAGAAGCATTTCCTCAATAAATACTTCACACTTTTTATGAAACTGGACTTCCTAACTATAAATTGACGGGAATGTCCATGCTTTTGAGAAATATAGATCAATCAAGTGGGTTGTGCAATGGGACACTATTGCTTATTACAAAACTTGGTACATATTGTTGAAGGGAAAATTCTTTCAGGCAATAACATAGATGAGATCGTGTTAATTTCAATGATGAATTTGAGTCCTTCTAATTACATCTTCCCTATAAAGTTTGAACGCATGCAATTTCCATCGTTGTTTGCTTTGCCATTACAATAAATAAGGGCCAAGGTCAGACTTTATCTCATGTAGAAATTTATCTTACAAAACCAATTTTTACTCATGGCCAATTATATGTTACTCTCTCTAAGGTCAAAATTAAGAAGAGTTTAAAGCTTCTCATAATTGACTATCAGGACTTAGTTGCCAATATTACAACAAATATTGTATTCAAATAAATTTTCCAAAAGGTTAAAATAAATTAATTTGTCTTAATTGTTGAACTATTTTACATTAATTTACAGATTTTGCTCTTTCACTATAATATGTAATATGTAATGTAAATATATTTTTACTATTTATTATAATAAAGACGACAACCCTAAAAATAATTTGATTTTGAAGTTGAATTTGTATCTTTACTTTACTTTACTTGTACTTTAACCCATTATATAACTTCTCATTCGACATTGTAGATTTCTTCTTAATTTAAAAAAATAAGAGTATACAAAAAATTATATTTTATCATAAAATATATTTTGTAGGTATATTATTAAATTTATTTTTAATTTATGCATAGTCTTATGAAGAGTTTTTTAAACACACATATCATATTTAATATTATTATTAAATAGAAAACTGTTTATTAAAAAGTGAATTTTTTTTTGGATAAATTACAAATATATTCCATGAGAGCTAATTTTATTTAAATCGGAAACATTCATATCTAGATATATTTACTATATTTGGATGAATGAATAATATCATAGAAAAATATAGTTTCGTAATATTTTAAGCAGCAAATGATTTCTGCTTCAGCGACAAATAAAATTCTCTGTAAATGTATACCAAAAAAAAAGAAAAAAATTCTCCGTAACTCACCCTGTTTCTTTGTTTTTCTCTCTCTTTTCTTTTGCTTTCTCTCTCATAGTAAAGCAACAGTGGAACTAGAAAACCCTCTCTATTTTTATACCCTTTGATATCTTATCCACCGTCTCGACTCTCGGTTCTATTGCTAAAACCCTGTGAATAAAAACCCCCAAACCAAAAACAAGAGAGAGAGAACAACGAAATGCTGCTTCGTGCTTCACTCTTCGTCCCTGCTTGTTCTCACACCTCACTTAATAATCTCTTCCCTTCTTCTCTTCCAACATTAACTTCCTCTCACCAATGGCAGTTTCAGTTGCATTTGAAACAGCATAATAGAAAGAGTCACGTTTTGTTGTCAAGCACAGACAACGCCAGTTACGAAGTTGGTGGTGGATACCCACACGAGGAGTTTGATGCACAATCCCTTAATCAAATGATCCAAAATCAAAACACCGATACGAATACGGATACGGATACATCTTCTCAACGTGAAGCACTCCTTAAAGGAGGAGAACAAGTCATCTCTGTTCTCCAAGAAATGATTACTCTTGTAAGTTATTATTATTATTATTATTATTATTAAGCAGTATCTTACAGTTGATTTTTTTGTATTTAACTGTTGTAATTTATTAAGAATTAATAATTAATTAATAAATATAACCTAATAAAATATAATCGGTATATGCACTTGTTATTCTTACAATTGATCATATTCTTATTATTATTATTGAATGTAATTATTCTGATGAAGGAGTAATCCATTTATAGTACACATGGAAGCTATTACATGAAGCTTGGAGTACTGGAATGTAAAAATAGGATCAGTTACACCTGATCAAAACTAGTGTAACAACCTGAACTAATCTGCTAGCTGTCTAACTAACTAACTAACTAACTAACTAATTAGTGGTGTAGTTGACACCCTGTAGGCTTGGTTCTAGAGGATACCAGCGACCAACTAATACAATACAAAAGATATAGAATAAGCAATGCGACTAGGAGTAAGTGGGGGAATAAAACATTAGAGAAATTGCTTTCTTCTATTGTTATTATGGTTTAGTGATCTTTTGAACTCTGTGTTGTTTGGCGTGTGGAGGAATAGTTGATTATTTATACTAATGGAATCAGAACATTCCTAGAAAGTGAGAGAAAATATGAGGAAAGGGAAGAGAGAGAACAAGAATGGATACTGATTTACACTTGTGTGCATGATCTGTTAGTTGTTACAACAGTCTCAAGAGACTGTTATAACAACCTAACAGACAGCTCTAACAGATTCTGACATAAGTAATTATAACTAACAGAGAGAATATACTCTAATATCTACGACAGTTGATCCTCTCATATGTTATTTAATATGACCATATCATGTGGGAGGATCCTAGCCGTACAAGGGTGAATCAATAGTGATAAGAGAAGAGAAAAAATATTGCGATAGGAAGTTCAAAAATCATCACCATTGATTTGTTCATTGATGGTTAAATGATATGGTCATGTTAAATAACCCATGAGATGATTCATTTCCAATATCTACTAATTTTTTATGTCACCAGAGTGCATGTTTAAGTGTGTGAATATTTTAATTTTGTAAGCTTGTGCATTACAACTGATAAGTGAGGACAATCTCTTCTATTGTTTGTTTGTCATTGACATAGTATTGATACACTATTTTAAAGGTGCTCATTTTCTTCATCATCTCCTCTTTTTGCGCATTTTTTCTTTCTTAGTAGCTTATAAGTGATTATTTTACTTTTAATGGGCTTCTAATATTAATGGTTGAAAACATGGAAGCTATGTGTGCTAGCCACACACATTTTCTTGGTGAAGATAATCTGATGATATCTGTCTCAGTTCTAAACACATTTTAAGCACAGTGTGCAATTTTTTCTTCTTTATGCAAATATTTTTGTTCTTGGTCATTTCTATGTGCTTTCACTTTCAGCTATTGCATGAAAGCTTATTGAATCCTAATGTGTTATGTTGTCATGAGAACCCTATTACAAGTATAAATTTGTGTCCAGTTGGAAGACATGGACATGGATGAAGAATCTGAGAAAGTGGCAGTGGAGTTGGCTGCACAAGGAGTTATTGGAAAGAGAGTTGATGAGATGGAATCTAATTTCATGATGGCCCTTGATTACATGATCGAGCTTGCTGAGAAAGACCAGGATGATAAGGTATGATTTTTGAACATGAGTTTAAAACTTGGTTGTCAACGAGGGTTGGCACAGTTGGTCGAATCTTTGGTAGGCAATATGTAATCCCATTTTAAATCCTCAATGAGGTTGGTGGTCTTAAAAAAAAAAAAACTCGTCTAATTTTGTTTAGAAACATTCATGTTCCATTACATTCAGAAAGCTCTCCAATTATATTTTATGACTTCTCCATTTGGATCCTTTATTGGAAACTGATTTATCTCCTTTTTTTTGGTTTATTTTGTTTTATCATGTTTTTGTTTCTGTTTTCCTAACGCGAGTCTCATAGACTGCAGTTGCTGCAACTTATTTGAACTAATTCAAGCACACAATTATTGGTCCTTCTTATTAGAAAATACCAAGAGAAGGATATTTGTACCTCTCGTTGTCCCTCAACTCCTCTCTGCCCCTAGATTTTAACTTGATTGGTGTTTAGTAAGTAGTATCCTTTAAATGATGCCACTATCCCATAATATTATACCTTGTTGAGCAAAGAAACTGTCATCAGTTGTTGTGATTGGGAATTAACTGCTTTTGTATTTCCATCCAGCGCAAGTCACTATTGGAAGTTATCAAAGAGACAGTATTATCACATCTTACAAAAAAATGTCCACCCCATGTAAGGAAGTTCTTTGAGCCAGTTCTTAGTCCTTTTTCCTATTAAAGAATGGTTCCAAATCCAACTTTTATGTTGTATATCAATGTGCACTTTTGCCCTTCAACTTCTAGGTTCAAGTAGTTGGTCTTCTATGTAGAACTCCCCAAAAGGAAAGCAGACATGAATTATTACGCCGAGTTGCAGCTGGTGGTGGGTTATTTAAAGGCGAGAATGACTTGAAGATTCATATCCCAGGGGCAAATCTAAATGACATAGCCAACCAAGCTGATGATTTATTAGAGGTATGTATAGAAACTTCAAGCTTTATATAAATTACCAGGTCAGGTCCTTGCAGTCTTTCAAACTTTAAATTGTCTTGTAATCATACTTGGTGACTATTTGATGAAGGTTAGTAAAATTTTTTTTATTAAATGAGAGCAAAGTGGACTTAAATCCCTTGAGGTTGGCCTAAATTACATTGTCCTCTCGTTTCAATAATTACATACCTCGAAATGATTGTAATTTTCTCTTTTTTCTTATTGTTAAGTAAAGAGGGCGAGCCCGGAGCAATGGTAAAGTTGTTCCTTTGTGACTGAAAGGTCACATGTTCAAATTAGGGAAACAGTTTCTTAGCCACTTTCGCTAGTCGGGATTTAATGGGGAGTGTTTTTTTTTTCCTTATTGTTAAGTGTGGGCTTTGGCTTGTTTCTAGATATTTTATATTTTGTACCTATGCACTAATAATATATTGTGGCCTAACTAAAGAAAATTAGAGCTTTTCAACCAAATACAAATATCCTTTCTTTGCACCTGTTCTAGTATTTTGGATTGGTGAAGTTGCAAGGGTTCCTTTGGAATTCCTTGTTAATGGTTTTCTTCAAAAGTTCCCCCTGAAAGATGTATCACTGGATATTGAATATCAGGAGATGATTGTGATAGGATCTAGCAAAATATCAGAGTAAAATGCAACAAAACACCAACAAATGGCCCAGAGAACTGGATTTTCTTTGATATATCAGTAAGCGGAAGTACAAATTACAGAGACAATTCAAAAGTAATGGAAGAAGAAACGAAAAATACAAGAAAAGCTAAAATGTTTTCCGGAGCAATTCGAGAGGCTCCATATTTCTCTCCCAATCTGGTTTCCTAGCCCAAGTATGTCCAAATTCTCAATCTACCTTTACGCACTACACATTTCCCTTTTTATACTCAGCCTAACCTCCTAGAATATTCTAAAGTTAGTTATGCCATCTCATTGGTAGAACATAATCCCCTATAACCCACCTTACATACACCTACATATATATTCTTATTAATACTCTCCCCCAAAACACTCACCTTGCCCTCAAGCTGAGGTGCAGCCCCCCAAAAACCTTCCACCGAGATCCCATTGCTTAAATTGTAGAGCCCCATATGTGCACGAGGTATGATAATGGTAACATGGGTCCCCACATAACAAGTGCAG
>JAVKPL010006540.1:0-26445 GCA_032173675.1 Gastrolobium villosum | reverse complement strand
CGCCTTTTAATCTCACCTTTCATGGGATGTTCAATTGGAGTGGTTCTAGTTTTATCTATAGGGTAAAGTTGTTCATGTGAGAGTGTTTCATAAGTCTTATTTAACAAGAGGATCCTTTACTTCCTTTTGATTTGTATTATATTTTCTGCAGAAAAAAAATTCCATTTGACTAGTGATTTATGAGTCTTTTTACTCAAAGCAAAGGATATAATTTCTAGGAGTAATTGTAATTGGATAATATCGGGTAGGTCATTCATATTTATGTGGATTTTTTTGGCTTCCTACACGGCTACCTATAGAAATTTATTTTCAGTTAGAGACAAGTAATGGGTGTAATTCAGTTATGTAATGTGGTTAGTTATTCTTGTAGTATTTAGGAGTTAGTTATTTAGATAAATAATTAGTAATTGTATTAACTGCAATTTAATGGGTAGTTATTGTGGGAAGATCTGAATTAATGTAGCCGTTATGGTTAAATGTAGCATTTATTTTAGAAAATAATTGCAATATTAGTTAGCAGTTTAATGCTCTCTATATATGAAAGTTAGAGGGATGGGTAGCATTATTCTGGTTTTTCATATTGTAAGTTCTGCATGGCAGGGGCTTGGAGAGATCCTCCAATGTTGGGAGCAGTTTTGCTCTTTTATTATTGCTTGTAATTCTCTTTTAATTCAATAAAATCTCTTTCTTTGTTCACGATAGGAATTTAAACCTATCAGCAACACATTTATACCATTTACTAATGAATTTGTTGACATCTACCATATCTACTCTGTCCATATGATCATGATATCTGTCTCTAAATTGTGCTACATTATTGTTTTATCTGAGTCAATACCTGATACCTGTAATTTGGAATTTTGTAGGTCAGAGCTTAATCGGTTAAATTTCCAGGGTTTCTATATCGTACTTCTGGAAAGAGATGAAGAACTGATTAGTGTGGCAACCATTAGGTGAGTATAGGATCAATTTCCAAAAAAAAAAAAAAAAAAGGATCAATTTCCATCAAGTACTAGGCTTTGTTGGATTGTATGATTCCTTTTTCTATTTGTGCTGCATTTTCTTATGCATTGTTGTGCTATGGTCATCTTGATTTACTATTTCAATCTTTTAGGATCTATGGAGATAAGGTTGCAGAAATACCTTTTGTTGCTACCAGATCACAGTATCGTCGACATGGAATGTGTCGCATTTTAATGAATGAGCTTGAAAAGGTAATCCACAAAGCACCCATTTGCCCTTTTTTTGTCTTTTCCCTTCAGAACTTTTTTTTTCCTGGAATAAATGGTGTAATAACTGCACTATATTGTTTTCTGAAGGAAACTACAACAAAGCTTTCTCTAGAATAATATACCTTTGAGGCTAAAAGATGTACTGCAATCATACAGCCCTATATGCATTTTTTTATATTCTCTCCAACCAACCTCATTGTCACAAAAGCATTCTCCCTGATCCCAGCATGCCCATTTTTATCCAATAAGCTTTCATTCTTTCAAGTTTTTGAGCTCATTTTTAATCCTACTTAATACGAAACTTCCTTTGTCTGTGAGGTCTGCCACATATGTGTTCTGTTTTTATAATTCAGAAGATAATTAAAGGAAATTAAGTATTTATAATAGAGCAGCACTATTTCACCAAAAGTTTTTACTGTAAATCGTCACTTTGAATTTTGGTGTATGGTTGAAAAACATTAAAAAATTTCAATATTCATAAAATTTTCTGCTCATATTTATGTTTAGACTTCAATCCTAGACTAAACTCAGGTTTGAAGCAATAATATTCAGTACAACTTTAGCAGAAGAATATATTTTGTAGGGATAGGATATTAAGGCTATCTTATTTCATGCCTACTTTACCTATACCATTAGATCACAATCTCATCTTACCTTCATCCTTTCTCTTTCTTCTTGAGATTATGATCTAATGGTATTAAGGAAGAGTAGTCATGAAAAAATGTAGACATGATATCCTGTCCCTATTATGTAATATGTAGATTGGCTATGAAGTTCCTATCGATTTTTTTTTTTTTTTGATAACATGAAGTTCCTATCCTTACTTTCTATTTTAATTAATTCCAATGATGACCGTAAGATTTTGACATTATGATCAAAATATTTAGTATGATTTTCTTATCACAATAAAAAATTCCTGTTTGGCAAATTGTTAAAATTTTAGCATTTAGTTCTTAACAAAAGCTCTATCTGTGACGAAATTTAAGATTGATTATTTAATCGAACTTTCCATGTTTGATATGGAAATGGATTAATAAATTTGTTTTATTATCGGTTTTCTATAGACCTTTGTTCTACTTTCTCATTTTTGGTATCTCAGCGTGTTTATTTTTAATAGCTTATTCAGTGATCTGATATGGCTAGCAGTATAATCTGGATATAGTAACTAACGATGATTTCGAAAGCATGTGTATTTAGTACTGATGTTGAATTTGTGTAATTAAAGTGATGAGGGTGGATGAAATGTGGATAATTACAATGTCATAGATTTTTTAAAAATGAAGTCCTACAGTTCCAGCTATTTTTTAAGTTGTAATTTGCTAACTTGTGTTTTTCTTTCATCAGAAGCTCATGCAATTAGGAGTTGAGAGGCTTGTGTTGCCTGCTATTCCTAGTGTGTTAGAAACGTGGACAAAAGCTTTTGGGTTTGTAGAGATGACGAATTTTGAGAGATCAAAATTTCTGGACCATACATTCCTATATTTCCAGGGTACCATCATGTGCCAGAAGCTGTTGACGAAGATTCCATCGCAAGATTCAGTTTTGTCAAAAGGTTTGTAATTTTATATGATTCTTGTTATAAACGAAACAATTAAATAAAATATTTTTTCTCTAAGTGGTTTACTAATTTAATGTCTCATTTTGCAGATTCTGAACTAAAACAAATTGATGTTTTAAATGGAAGTTGTAGTGTTGACTTTGATAGTCCTTGTCCAGACTCTGAAGTATACCAAGCTAAAGAGATTGACAAAAGAGGGATGATGGATCAACAAATGAGGGAGTATGTCTCACCTCGGTCTATTTAGTTAGTCCTAAACTTAAAAGAAAAACAAGATTGTAATGGCATAAATGCTTCTTAGGAGAGAGAGACTACAAAGGCAATATAGTATTGTGGTCTTGTGGACCATTGATCAGGGAAAGGAAGAAAAACAAACCCTTTTGACTATTATTAAATACATTGAAAAATTGAGATTTGTAACCTTAGTTGCAACCAAAGTTCATATTTCTGGTAGTTTTATAAGAAAGGTTTTTTTTTTACATAACCGATCCTGCATTAATGTCTTGTGATCTATTTGGGTATGATTCACATGTTAGACTATTAATAATTAAACCATGTCTTGATAATATGATTAATGTATTGGTGGATATGTCTATGGTTGTCAGGGATTTTGTGCGTACTAACATATGCCAAATTTTTAGCAATACATGTGTTCTCTCATATTTCTTTGCGAAATTATTTCTGGCTTCTTTGCGGGTTTCAGCAGATGTTTTTGTAGGATAATATTTTTTTTATTGTCAAAGGGGGCCAGTTTAAGGCAGTGGATTACTTGTGATTGAAATGTTACAGATTTGAATGCGGTAAATAGCCTTAAACATATCTAGTTCTTTGTTTTTACTAGATTGGGAGGGGAAATCCCCAAAGAACTGAGAAAGCTACACCACTATGCTACCAGAAGAAATAAACAATAATAGAATATAGGTTTATCAATCTCCTTATATGCAGATTGTCACGCTGGTGTACCAATATGATCTGCTACAGATCAATCTCATCATCAGCATCATCATTTTCCCCCCTATTTGCCACCGTAACTATGTTGTTTAGAGATTTTATGTTGGGAAGTGATGATGGTGTTGTGTCTAACTAATGTGATATTTTTCCAGCCCTTGCGCACGCAACTAGGGGTGTAAATGGGCCAGGCTGGCCCAGCCCGGCCTTTAGACCGGCCTACATTGAGTCTAGCCTTTCAGCGAATGTAGAGTAGGCTTAGGTTTATAAGAAAGCCTTTTTAACAAATATACCATAGGCAATTTTGTCAAACCTGGCCTAAAGCCTTGTAGGCTGGCCTATTTAATTTATTAAGATAAAATAAAATTAATATTTATTTTATGTGGCAAAGTACCAATACCCTATGTAGCACCGATACGACACGCGACACGTGACACGACACGACACGACACTCCGACACGTCAATCCTAAATTTTTTTGGATTTCGACACGTTGGGACACGTTTTAATATTAAATAATATTTTTAATTTATATAGTTTATATTTCATTTAATATTTAATAATTTAACAAAAAAATGAAACTAAATTAATAATACCCATCAACACGTTATAAAGATGGAAGCTTTAATAAAAAAAATAAAAACTGGGATGAGATAGACATAATATCAGATAGAGAGATCAAATCATATTAGAGAGAGATCAGAGAGAATGAGATACAATAAGAGCGTAATAGGAATTGACAACAATGATGCTAAGATGCTCTCTTATCTACTTAAAAAAAAAAAATTGATATGATCATGTGGAAGCTTTATTAATATATTTTAATTTTTTTTGAAAAAAAAAATTTTAAAAATTTTTTAAAAAAATTTAAATTTTTTTTTAAAAATTTAAAAAAAAATTAAAAAATTACGAAAATGCCATTTGACCGTGTCGGGCACGGTCAAATTCGCGTGTCGGAATGGTCAACGTGTCGGAAAAAGTCAACCGCGTTCCGACACCGTGTCGCCGTGTCGAAGCGTGTCGGACCCGACTCTTCCTATTTTTACAAGTGTCCGTGCTTCCTAGCCAATACCAACCCTAATTTTTATGTGCACCGCTGCTAGGGGTGTTAACGGGCTGAGCCGAGCCGAACTTTGATCTTAACGGGCCAAGCCTGTATTTAAACGTGTCCAACTGACCTTAGTCTGTTACCTGTTACGAATATAATATTGGTCTGTGGCCTGGTTTATTTACAAAAAATAAAAGCCTGTGTGAATCCTGTCTTAGCTTGTTAGCATGTTAAAGAATAAAAATAAGAGAACAAAATTCCACAAAAAATCAATTTCCAGATAGAAACCTTAGCTTCCAATTTGCAGAAGGTAGAAAACCGATTATATTATCTTAGCCCATCATAAAAAAAGTGCCAACAAAAAAAATAAATAAATAAATAAATTGACACAAACGAGCAGTGCACAATGGAACGAATGAGTTTTTGTGGGTTTGTTTGTGTGAAAGAGGATGAAGGATAATATAGAACATCACTAGTAATTCCATAAATATTCATAAATTCAATATATATCCAAATAGCATAATATAGAACAAAATCATTCAAAGAGTCTGTTAAACCAATAAAATGGGGTGAAATAAATTGATGAGAGAGAGGGTTATTACAAGTAATATAAAAAATATAAAATAAATATTTATATACTAGGCTAGCCTGGGAGGCTCTAAGGCCGAATTTCTGAATTAGAGCCTGAGGCCTTTTTATTGAACGAGCTTTTATACAAGTCCAAGTCTGGTTCTAACACGAGCTTTTATTAAACGAGCTCGGGCCTTCACGTGCCGAGCCAAAGGCCCCTGTTCGTTTAGCACCTCTAACCGCCGCTTATCACTCTCGGTTTCGTCTAGGGTATTATGTTGACTTTTTCTTGTTTCTTTTTTTTTCTTATGAGAAGTACTAGTGCATGTATGAATGGAACTTTCTTTGCTCTATACAATTATTTTCTTTGCTTAGTATCTACAGTGGGAGGCCTACAAGGCCTGTAGGCCATGCCAGGCTTTCTTATTTTTAAAAGTAGGCCGAGCTTGACCTACAAATAAAGCCTTTAATAGGCTAGTAGGACAAATAGGCTGAATTTTTTTTACGTAGGCTTGGGCCAGGAAGGCCAAAGCTCAGCCTAGCCCAGCCCATTTACACCCCTACACGCAATAATGATCACCTTGGCAATGGTGTTATTGACTCGGTCACCATGGTACTTTACATATCGTTCTTTGATTTGTTTGTGATTCAGACTTTGTTCCCTTATTTATTTTGTTGTGTCATTTCTTGTTTCAATTAAGACTGATAACATCCTTGAATCTTAGGTGAAGCAGCCAAGTGCCGAGGATCAACAGTGCCAGAATGGAACCATTCCACAGTTCTCACTTATACAAGAATCTGCTGGCAAGTATAGTGGATCATATAAGTACTACATCCGTCGAAAGTGAGAAACGCTGGAGTAGGATTTGGGAATGTCATCATGAGCTGCATTGAGGAAAATTGAAATAATTAGCATAGAAGATTTTGCTCAAGAGAATTGAAGTGTCCATAACCCACACTAACATCACAAGTTTAGCTTCTTTGTAGAAAGTAAGAATATGTGTATAAGCAGGAGATCTGTTGTTCTGTATGCATGGTTTTATAACCTTTCCCAATTGCACATTTTGCTTTTACGTGAGTTTGTAACATAGAAAAGAAAATTTTGATGGAGGCCATTTGTACTTTTTGTTTGTTTGCACTGTGTATATTTTCTACCTGATCTTTGATTTAGAAGGTGGAAAAGAATAAACAGATCTTGATTCATAATTATTTTTTTCTAAAGGTTTCTCAACTCAAAATCTTAAATAGTGAGTTTACCAATCTTTTTAAGTTATATAATCCTCACTTAATTTATGTTTAATCAATATGGAATTTTTACAACATGCACTTTAATTTCATTTCTAAAATATTTTATATAGATGGTTATATGTCTTATTTCTCAAGTAGTTTACTTCAAAATGATGTTTTTTCAAAACTCAACACAGACTAGCATGGCACTGACATTTTATTTTTTCAATATACTTTCTAAATGTTCATGTAGAATATTTTTATTAACCAAACTTTGGGGATTTCGACCCTTTTTCCCTTCGTTATTTAATTAATAATCATTTTTCCCCATATTCAAAACTATTTACCAATTTACCCCTCTTTAATGGATTAACTTGAAGATTTAATCGATTAAATGGTCAAAGTTTTCTCTAAATCCCTTACTATATCCCGTTTTAAGGATGTTGTTTTATATTATTTATATGCATCGAAGTGAGCCATTGGGCAGAGTTTTCTCTAGAACCTCTGGGTTACTGAGATATATTCGTATATCTCACCCCTTCTTGGGGACTTTATTTCAGGAGGTAGCAGTGGCACGGGAGTGGCGAGCAAGAGGCCCGTAGGATGAGTCATGGAGCATTGTCATTATTTGTTCATGTCATATATTTTCCTAAGTCTAGTTAATTGTTATGTCATTCGAATTTATGTTTAAAGTTGTAAATGCAAGTTCATATTTCAAGTTGTAAATTAAAGTTACGAAATTGTGCGTTGCTATATTTAAATGAGATGTTGTAAGTATGCATGAATATCGATGTAATATGATGGAAGGACTTTAGGCCTATTTTAGATTTATGATCATATGTTTATGATGAGAAAACGCATGTAATTGGACATTGGTGATTGAAACAAGTTAAGGATTTATAAGTGAGCTATATAGTATGAACTGTATAATAAATGTAAACTGAGTTGGGTTGTAAGTGCCCCAAGGTTCTAGCGAATTTTTTGTAGAATTGGCAGATTTTAGATGAACTTTGGGATAGCATATCTCCCTCCACAGAGGTCCGATAGGGACGTGCCATACGCCATTTTAAAGCTTGAGATGTCCCCTACGTGGTGTTAAAATATGAGCAAGTTCTGGGTTGCATGAAGCCCTGTAGGATTTATTGAACACGAACTATCCAGAACCCTCTTATGCAGGGGCTGTTTCTGGCAATTTTTGGGAAATTAATTCTCGCTTCGTTTCTCAGCCAAATTAAGCGTAGTTGAGGTGTCTAGTCTGTAGCATAAAAATTTGAGAGCAATTGGATGAGTAGATTTGCTGCAGTAATTCGTGGAGTGAGAGATGTTTTGAGCTGTTTGGAGGTTGGTTGGCTGTTTTGCTTACCCAATTTCAAACGGCAATAACCGGAGCAAACGAGCTCCGATTAAAGCATGTGATAGCTTTTTAGAAATGGAATTAAGTAATAAAAAATTATAACCCAAGAGAAAGGTCTGGTTGTGAGCGGTGTGTTCGCAGAAAATTAATTAGTGAACCATGTTCGAAGAGGTAAAAACGTAAAATTGAGAAATTGGCCAATTGGGTTTATGGGAACCCCTTAGTAACTTATGATAAGTAAAATAAGACCTAGAAATAGTTTAAACAAGCATTCTGCAAGAGTTTATAGTTATGGTCACAGCTTTTAATTATTACGCTTTTATTGTTTTAAATGTTCGCGTAATAATCGGAAAAAGTTTATTCACATTTTTATAAATGAATTGCTGTGATGGTAACTGCGCTTAATATCATAATTAATGTTAACAATACCGGTGTACAATGGGCTGTTACAGAATTGGACTCCTTGGCCTTCTTGGAAGTCAGAGTTCTTTCTATTAGCTTTCCGATGAGACAAAGTTTGTGTAAATCGGAGTTGTATAACTCAAGTTATAGGCAGAATACTATAGGTAGGTCAGGATACCCGTTTTGGGTACTCAGCCCCTGTACTTTGATGGAGTGGGCGTCAATATGGCGCTGCGGGGGCCGTTGTCACTGTCTGCTGGCGCTGTCAGCTGGGGAATGGCACTGTCAGCGCGGGGGTCCTGCTGACATATTAATGAATGAGAAATATTTGATAGGTATAAAAATTTTTAGAGTAAATAAAAAGGAAAAGAGAATTAGGGTTAAACATGAATATAATAAGTTTTAGTTTGTTAGTTTATGGGAACCACTTAGCATTGTGTATGAAAGTTGTTTGATGTCAAGCTATGGTATTACTATTCCGCAAAACGTTTTGGGTTATGATCATAGTTAGTATATTGTCGGATACGATTATTTCAAAAGTATAAACGATATCAAAAAGAAAAAGTTTTCCCGTAAGTTATAAATAACTACTGTGATTGTAACTGCGCTTAATATCATATTCAATGTTAACACACCGGTCTGGTAACGGGGTGTTACAGTGTGTAGATTGTAATACAAGTTTCTATCTTTGGTTATTTTCTCAACACCCCATTTTCGGGTTAGTGATGGATTCTGGGATCAAGAAGCATCTAAGAGGCTTCACCAAAAAGAAGCTTCGAATCAACTATACCAACTCTAGTCACCTCTTTGGATACCCCCACAAGGTTCAACTTTTTAAGCCGACTATGAATTTAGTCACATTTGTAGCTTTTTGCCCTTCTTCAAAGATGTATACTGTAAGAACCCGCACCGCTAATTAAGGTAATTAGTGAATTAATTATGATAATTAGGAAATGATTCCATAATTGACCTTAATAATTATTATTGGGCTTAAATAATTATACTGAGTGAGTAAAAATGCTGAAAGTCGCTTCTCGGAAGAAAAGCGCAGATACCGGTTCTGCTACCCGGTATAAATGCGTACCGGAAAAGTATCCCGGAAAATTATAACGAATGCATGATAATTACTAGAATATTATGTAGGACTTGTAAAACAAGTTTCAAGTCAAAATAATGTAATCTGATGCCAGAACTGATACTGGCTATGGAAAAGCGCGTACCGGAAAGTTGCTCCGAAAAATAAAATAAAAATATGAAAAATCTTAGAAAAATGTGTAGGTCTAGATTCCAAAGTTTGGGATCAAGATCTTTTGCGTTGCTATTAAGGCTAATACTGCTAGTAACGGAGGTTCCAATTGGGGCCCTCGAGGTGAAGAATAAATTTAAAACAAATAAGGCAAAAAAATTGATATATTGTATGTATTTTAAATAAACAATTATGAATTTATGGTTATTTTGGAAATAATTATACATTTATTGTACAATATCACGCCCAATTTAGGCGTCACCAATCACGCCTAATTAAGGCGTCATTAAAGAGGCAGTCACGCCTAATTTAGGCGTCACTAATCAGGTTGTTGAAACATGTCACATTTTTTTCCAAAAAAAAATTAACAATTTAATCGTAAAACTTCTGAAAGCCATAACTTTTGACTCAAGTATCCAAATTAGATAATTCTTTTTTTGATTCCATATAACTTTTCGAGATTTACACAATGACATCTCATTTGAAATATTTTATTTCTTACAAACATAATTTAAATTTGCAAAAATGGTATGATAATAGCGGTTAAACCCAGAAGTCTCTGAGTTCTGGGTTTGTGATTTAATATAAAAAAAATAAATAAAGATTTGATGTGTGATTTAAATTAAAAAAATAAATAAAGATTTGATTTATGAGTTGATTCGTGATCTGAAATTAATGATGGCTTATGAATGTTTTCCAAAAATAAAATTCGTCTTCCCTAGAGATTTAGAATATTTATTTAATTATTTCCTTTATTAATACAGATTTTCCAAATTGATTTTTGAGTTTAAATCACAAATCAAATCTTTATTTTGTTTTCAAATTGATGTATTAATAAAGGAAATAATTAAATTAATATTCTAAATCTCTTTAATGACGCCTTAATTAAGCGTGATTGGAAACTGTAACAGCCCGTTGTACACCGGTATTGTTAACATTGATTATGATATTAAGCGCAGTTACAATCACAGTGATTAGGTTAATTAAATTACGGGCAAATTTTTCTTTTAACATATTCCTTTTCTTTTTCATAAATACATTTTCCGTAATCAATTAAAACCATACTATAATTGTAAATGCCATTTGCGGAATCATACACTTTCTAACATCATAGATCATTCTTTTTATTCATTTCATTTAAACTCACCACCTTACTCTCATCTTTTACTTCTACCCATCAAGTTATGCCCCTTTCTTTAAGTCTAGAAAAACCTGAATTTTCGAAAATTACACTGTGGTAATCGATTACCAGAGGGTGGTAATCGATTACCACCTGTTAAAAATGAGGCAGTAGCCAAATTTTGACCTCCTCTGTTCTGGTAATCGATTACCAACCTTGGGTAATCGATTACCACACATGGTAATCGATTACCAAGCCTCAGCAATCGATTACCAGTGAAGACAGTAGCCAATTTTCGTCCCCTGTTGCATGGTAATCGATTACCATGCTTGGGTAATCGATTACTATGCAGCAAAATGACAGATTACAGCTGTTTTGAGCCCCCAAAAGGGTGTGTAATCCATCCCTAATCCCCTGGCACTCCACATAACACATAATCATGTCCTAATGTAGGCTCTAGGCCCTTCCATCATGCATTTCCCTTAAGTTTATCATCAATTACATCATTCTCAAAATAATGGCCATTTACATGCAATATGGACCATTTTTACCACATAACTCATTAAGACTTCAAGGCTATGAATGTGGCAATGGACAAGTCCCATGCTCACTCAAAATATACAGTTATCCAAGCCAAGAATAATAAAACATAAACAAGACTTAGCATATGACCATGAACACTAACAAAAGCATGGAAAGTAACATCATGCAATATGTTCATGACCTAAGTCTCAAAATACAAATGGTATGCTATGTGCACTCCATAAACTCCTCCAAAAAGCCATGCAATCCAATGCACCGCATGCCCATCCAACGTCCACTATACGGGCTTCTTGCCCGAAGCTCCTCCCGGCTCATAGTGACCTGAAATGTGGTCCCCCAAACACGGGGTGAGATATACGGATATATCTCAGTAAACCAATGGAGCTAGAGGCTCTCTCCACTCCATGGCTCACTAAAATGTATCAAAATGACATAATATGGCATGCAAGTAAAACAATATCACCATCCTCCTGGAGACACCCAAGAACATCCACTCATGGATTCATGTTCAAGGACTCCATCATATAACTCCCTGGACAGTCCTGGCGCCTCTCCCATGGTTGAGAAGACTCCATGGCAATACCCAACCGGAACTCCTCATGAGCCCTATCCGGCGGACGTCCCACGTTTGGATCATCCTGGCGCCGCTCCCAGAGTCGACTCCACGGCAATACCCGACTGGCATTCTCACAAGTATGAATCCAGCGGATGACCAAACTCCACTTGTCAACTGATCAGCGACCACACAATTTTCACACAATACAAGCAATATGCATACAAGCACACAAACACATCATGTCATCACTACATCATCCAACCACTACCTTCCTCTAGGTGTGGTGGAGCTCACTAGGGATTAAACCCAAGTTCCAAGAGTTTACCTTAGCACGAGCAACACCGTTCCAAACGTATGCTCCAATTCAACTTTTCTCAAATCCAACCGTGTGAGGCACCCTACAACAATCATTAAATCCAATTTACTCAAAACTCATTTTTCATCAAAATTCCTCAAATTTTGCCTAAGTTACAAATCCATATTTTTCACCAAAAATTAACATAGCATTTCTAGCTTACAAACATGATTCTAAGGCCTTTTCATCTAATAGCATTTTTGCATTTGGGCTCTCTATCATCACACATCTAAAATCAAAGCTTTGAACACATATTCATAGATCTATGGAATCAACTATAAAGAGACCATAAATATACTTACAATGAGTAGTATGATCACCACCAAGGCTTCACTAAACCATTTGAAGCTCAAAACTCCAAGAAATCTCCAAGAACACTAATGGGTCGAATCTGAGTTTGCCAAAAACGTGGCCAAAGAGGTGGATTCAAGGCTTCTAGATGCTACCAATGGCTTTGGAAGGTTGTTTACGATAGATTTCAACACCAAAACCAAGCGATTCGGTGGAGAAACGAAGAAATGGCAAGAAATGGTGAAAATGGAGGTTTTTGCTCTCTTTTCCTCTCTGTAGGTGCGCACGGGAGAATGGAGGAAGAAGAAGGAAAAGAAAAAGAAAAGGGAGGTGGCCCAAGTGACTTCGGTCACACGGGTCCCACACGCGATCTAACTTTACCTCCGATAAAAATTCCAATCATAATTCCTTAATCTACGTATTTTTCCAGTCCGTAACATATTTTTCTTTCTCCAAAATAATGATAAAATTTTCACACCTATCGGTACACTCACACTCATTATTTTAACACTTAAAAATCACTATTCATCGATTTTTCTCAAATTTGCCTATTTACTCAATTTTTCACCCTGATTCCATTTCCAACCTTACTTTTGTCATTTGAAATCTCTAACTCAATATTTAAGTCTCTTAACACACGGTTGGCAAATTACAATTTTGCCCTTTTTGCCCCTTTTGGCCATAATACCTGGATTTTCACTAATCCATCACTTTCATTTCACATTATTACATTAAAATAAACATTTAAATACTTGAGGTGTTATATTCACCCCACCTTTTTGAAATTTTGTCCGCAAAATTAAATCATACCTGCTCACTAACTCAGGATACAGCCGGAGAATCTCGTCCTCCCGCTCCCAAGTAGCCTCCCCAGGTGTGCGGCCTTCCCACTGAATCTTCAGCATGGGAATCACTTTACTTCTTAGTCTCTTTTCACTGCGGTCCAATACTGCAATAGGACCAACGGGAGTCTTCAAGTTCTCCCTGATTTCAATATTATCCGGCATCACCACATGCGATTCATCCGGAACATAACGTCGCAACTGCGACACATGAAAAACATCATGTAAATTAGATAGCTGTGGGGGTAAGGCAAGCTGATAGGCCACCAATCCTACTCTTTTCATAATCTGATATGGCCCAATGAAACGTGGACTCAGCTTCCTCACACCCAACGCACGGCCAACACCTGTGACCGGCGACAAACGTACGAAAACATGGTCACCTTCCTCAAATTCCAGCGGTCTATGCTTATTGTCATTGTAGCTTTTCTGCCGATTCTGTGCCTGTTTCAATTTTTCTCTGATCATTTCAATCTGCACTGTCGTTTCCTGCACAAAATCCGGACCAAATCTTTCTTTATCGCCTACCTCAGTCCAACAAGTGGGCGTACGACACCTCCTGCCATACAAAACCTCATATGGTGCCATACCCAGACTGGAATGAAAACTGTTATTATAAGAAAATTCCACCAGTGGTAAGTACCTATCCCAGGCATTACCCTGTTCCAGTGTGCAAGCTCTCAGCATATCCTCAAGTGTCTGTATGGTCCTCTCAGTCTGACCATCAGTCTGCGGGTGATAAGCAGTGCTCAACCTAATCTGAGTGCCAAAAGCCTGCTGCAAAGCTCCCCAAAATCGTGAAGTAAACTTCGGGTCCCGATCACTCACAATGCTAATCGGTATCCCATGGAGTCTAACAATCTCCTTCACATACAGTGTAGCCAACTTCTCTGTGGTGTAGTCTACTCGTACTGGTAGAAAATGTGCAGACTTCGTAAGTCGGTCCACAATAACCCAAATTGAATCATAACCAGCTTGAGTTCGCGGCAATCCCACAACAAAATCCATAGAAATACTTTCCCATTTCCATTCAGGTATATCCAGCGGCTGAAGTAATCCAGCAGGTTTCTGATGCTCTATTTTCACTTTTTGACACACCAAGCACTTAGATACGTACTCGGCAACATCCCTTTTCATACCAGGCCACCAGAACTTAACTTTCAAATCTTGGTACATCTTTGTGGCACCTGGGTGGATAGCATATTGACCCTTATGGGCCTCAGTCATAACTTCCTCTGCAAGTTCCTTGGGCACAACAATCCTGCCCTGATATAATAGTAGTCCCTGTTCATTAACAGATATGCCACTCTGGCCTTTCAAATACTTTATACTTTCATTGCGAATCTGAGTCTCTTTAATCTTCTCGTGCAGCTCGTTCTCAATCCGAGTCAACTCCATATCACACATTCTTCCTGCAAAGAAATCCGTTATTTTCATATCACGGAATTGCTCAATCACTTCATTGTCCCACATCATCATATGAGATAAATTCACAGACTTCCTACTCAATGCATCGGCCACAACATTGGCCTTTCCCGGGTGGTATTTCAGCTCAAAATCATAATCCTTCAAGAATTCAACCCATCTACGCTGCCTCATATTCAGCTCCTTCTGATCAAATAAATATTTCAAGCTTTTATGGTCGCTGAACACAGCAAATTTCATCCCATACAGAAAATGCCTCCAAATTTTCAAGGCAAACACAATAGCAGCCAATTCTAAATCATGCGTCGGATAATTCTCTTCATGCGGCCTCAACTGCCTAGACGCATATGCAATCACTTTTCCTTCCTGCATCAACACGCTCCCTAAACCTTTCTTAGAAGCATCACAATATAATACAAACTCACCCTCCGGATCAGGTAAAGTCAACACCGGAGCAGTGGTCAATTTCTCTTTCAGTAGCAGAAAGCAGTCCTCACATTCCTGGGTCCACACAAAAGGAGTATCCTTCCGTGTCAATCGGGTCAACGGTAGAACCATTGCAGAAAATCCCTGTATGAATCGGCGATAATAGCCAGCAAGCCCCAGAAAACTTCTAATTTCAGTCACAGTCTTTGGTCTTTCCCAGTCACTCACCGCTTCAATCTTGCTTGGATCCACTGCGACACCACTTGCAGAAATAACATGGCCTAAAAATTGCACCTCAGACAACCAGAATTCACACTTAGACGGTTTAGCATAAAGCTTCTTATCTTTTAACACCTGCAACACAGTCCTCAAATGGTCGACGTGCTCCTCCTTACTCTTAGAATAAATTAAAATGTCATCAATGAATACAATCACGAACTGGTCCAAATACGGTTTAAAAATGCGGTTCATATAGTCCATGAACACCGCCGGGGCATTAGTAAGCCCGAAAGGAATAACTTGATACTCAAAATGTCCATATCTGGATCGGAAAGCTGTTTTAGGTACATCCTCCGGTTTAATCCGAATCTGGTGATATCCGGACCGGAGATCAATCTTTGAAAATACACAGGCACCCCTCAACTGATCTAACAAATCATCAATACGCGGTAATGGGTACCGGTTTTTAATAGTCACTTTATTCAGCTGTCGGTAGTCAGTGCACAATCTCATGCTACCATCCTTTTTCTTTACAAATATCACCGGTGCTCCCCACGGAGACACACTCGGCCTTATAAAATTCTTCGCAGACAGTTCTTCAATATGTTTCTTCAATTCAGCCAACTCAAGTGGCGACATCCGATATGGAGCCAAGGAAATCGGCCCCACACCAGGCAATAAATCAATCGAGAATTCAATCTCTCTCTCAGGTGGGAATTCCGGTATCTCATCCGGAAATACATCCTCAAACTCATTAACAACTGGAATAGCAGAAATCTCCTCCTTTTTATCACCCACCAATCCGCCCAACAAGACATAACCCAGATCTCCAGCCTTCAAGGCTTTCACAGTCTGACTGACAGACAAATACAAAGACGGACAAACAGACGGCCTCTCGTGAGATAACAACAACCTCTTCCCGCAGCAATCAATCATTGCGCAGTTCCGAGACAACCAATCCATTCCCAAAATCAAATTGACAGAGGCCAGGGGTAAGATAATTAAATCAATGGTGTAACCCCTGCCTAAATAAGTGAACTTTACCTCTTCACAAATCCAGGACGACTCACTAACCTCGCCTGTAGCAGTAGTAATACGCATCGGAGGAACCATCCGTGTTACCTTTAAGTCCAGCGCCTTAGCCACATAGTCCGCCACAAATGAATGTGTCGCTCCCGAATCAAACAACACAGATAAATCAACATTAGAGAGAAAAATTATACCTTTAACCAAATTCGGAGCCTTCTCAGTACGCTGCGCATTAGTAGTATAAACTCGTCCCACAGTAGGAACAACAGCAATAGGAGCAGCAGTAGTAGTAGTAGCTGGCGGCAAGGCCTGCAGATTCGCAGCCTGCCCCGAAGGAGATGTACAATTTCTAGCAAAGTGGTCACTCTGACCACATCTAAAACAATTCGACGTACCAGCACCACATACACCTCTGTGGTATTTCCCACACTTCCCACATTGTGGGGTAAAATATCTGTTCGAAGCACCACCACCACCATTATTTCCACCCCTCTTGAACTGACCAGGAGGCTGCCTCACATGCAACCCCCTACCTCTATTATTAAAACCTCCTCTGTTGGTATTACCAGAAGGACCCGGTGTCCTCTTAACATCTTGCTCTTTTGTAGAATCGGATTTTGGATACCTCCCATAAACAGTCTCGACCCTCTTACATTGGGTCACCAAATCAGCAAAGTTTCTCACTGCGGTATTTGACATCCTCTTAGCAATCTTCTCATTCAGCCCTCTTTGAAATTTAGCTGACAAGAATTCCGGAGTAGGTAGAGTACCTCCATAATTAGCAAACTTAACAAGTTCATTAAATCTCGCCACATAGGCATCAACAGTCATCACTCCCTGTACCAGATTATCAAATTCACCTTGCTTAGCCTCCCGAACATCGCGGGGAAAATATTCTTCATGAAATAATCCTTCAAACATAGTCCAAGTAAGGACCTCACCCTGAATAATAAATGGGCGAGACACATTGTCCCACCACTCCTGGGCATCACCCTCCAGCATATACACAGAATACAATAACTTCTGCGGATCTTGACACCTCATAACCTGAAAAATCTTGTCCATGCCCCTCAACCAAGCTGTGACCTCCTTTGGGTCCCTTGACCCCAGAAATGCGGGTGGCTTATGTTTCCGAAAAGATATGAGCCTACGCTCATCGTCAGCATTATCAAGCACCTGCCCAGCAGCCCCAGTAGATTGGGCAACAGATGACGGATCAGGAACGTAACTAGGATCCGTAGTAGTATGATGACTAGCCTCACCAGTGTGGTGACTAGCCCCACTCTCCCCCTGTTGGGGAGTAACAGATGGCGTCGGTGTAGGAGTCACCGTAGCCGTATGCGGAGGTGTATCTTCCCTCCTAGGACGACCTCTATCCGCCCTCAACTCAGCCATAAAGGCCTGCATCATATCCTGATTTGCTTTCATCAGGTTCTCTGTCATATTTCTGTTTGCAGCCGTTTCCGCCTGCAGAGCATTCAGTGCTGCAGTGATCGGATCCGGTGGCAAATGACCTGCACCCCGTGCCCCACGGCGACCTCGTGCCCTACTCATGATATCTGTACATGTAACACAAAGGAATGAGCTGATCAGACCCACACTGAGGAATCACATATACATTAATCATAAATAGTTCACAGATAGCTATGGCACACAAGATACAACACACACATAATCAGAGTTCCCTAAACAAAACTGCTCTGATACCATAAAATGTAACAGCCCGTTGTACACCGGTATTGTTAACATTGATTATGATATTAAGCGCAGTTACAATCACAGTGATTAGGTTAATTAAATTACGGGCAAATTTTTCTTTTAACATATTCCTTTTCTTTTTCATAAATACATTTTCCGTAATCAATTAAAACCATACTATAATTGTAAATGCCATTTGCGGAATCATACACTTTCTAACATCATAGATCATTCTTTTTATTCATTTCATTTAAACTCACCACCTTACTCTCATCTTTTACCAAGTTGTAGTCCTTTACGTTGTCTACGCGTGGTTTCAAACCACGTATCATTTGGAGTTCTACCCATCAAGTTATGCCCCTTTCTTTAAGTCTAGAAAAACCTGAATTTTCGAAAATTACACTGTGGTAATCGATTACCAGAGGGTGGTAATCGATTACCACCTGTCAAAAATGAGGCAGTAGCCAAATTTTGACCTCCTCTGTTCTGGTAATCGATTACCAACCTTGGGTAATCGATTACCACACATGGTAATCGATTACCAAGCCTCAGCAATCGATTACCAGTGAAGACAGTAGCCAATTTTCGTCCCCTGTTGCATGGTAATCGATTACCATGCTTGGGTAATCGATTACTATGCAGCAAAATGACAGATTACAGCTGTTTTGAGCCCCCAAAAGGGTGTGTAATCCATCCCTAATCCCCTGGCACTCCACATAACACATAATCATGTCCTAATGTAGGCTCTAGGCCCTTCCATCATGCATTTCCCTTAAGTTTATCATCAATTACATCATTCTCAAAATAATGGCCATTTACATGCAATATGGACCATTTTTACCACATAACTCATTAAGACTTCAAGGCTATGAATGTGGCAATGGACAAGTCCCATGCTCACTCAAAATATACAGTTATCCAAGCCAAGAATAATAAAACATAAACAAGACTTAGCATATGACCATGAACACTAACAAAAGCATGGAAAGTAACATCATGCAATATGTTCATGACCTAAGTCTCAAAATACAAATGGTATGCTATGTGCACTCCATAAACTCCTCCAAAAAGCCATGCAATCCAATGCACCGCATGCCCATCCAACGTCCACTATACGGGCTTCTTGCCCGAAGCTCCTCCCGGCTCATAGTGACCTGAAATGTGGTCCCCCAAACACGGGGTGAGATATACGGATATATCTCAGTAAACCAATGGAGCTAGAGGCTCTCTCCACTCCATGGCTCACTAAAATGTATCAAAATGACATAATATGGCATGCAAGTAAAACAATATCACCATCCTCCTGGAGACACCCAAGAACATCCACTCATGGATTCATGTTCAAGGACTCCATCATATAACTCCCTGGACAGTCCTGGCGCCTCTCCCATGGTTGAGAAGACTCCATGGCAATACCCAACCGGAACTCCTCATGAGCCCTATCCGGCGGACGTCCCACGTTTGGATCATCCTGGCGCCGCTCCCAGAGTCGACTCCACGGCAATACCCGACTGGCATTCTCACAAGTATGAATCCAGCGGATGACCAAACTCCACTTGTCAACTGATCAGCGACCACACAATTTTCACACAATACAAGCAATATGCATACAAGCACACAAACACATCATGTCATCACTACATCATCCAACCACTACCTTCCTCTAGGTGTGGTGGAGCTCACTAGGGATTAAACCCAAGTTCCAAGAGTTTACCTTAGCACGAGCAACACCGTTCCAAACGTATGCTCCAATTCAACTTTTCTCAAATCCAACCGTGTGAGGCACCCTACAACAATCATTAAATCCAATTTACTCAAAACTCATTTTTCATCAAAATTCCTCAAATTTTGCCTAAGTTACAAATCCATATTTTTCACCAAAAATTAACATAGCATTTCTAGCTTACAAACATGATTCTAAGGCCTTTTCATCTAATAGCATTTTTGCATTTGGGCTCTCTATCATCACACATCTAAAATCAAAGCTTTGAACACATATTCATAGATCTATGGAATCAACTATAAAGAGACCATAAATATACTTACAATGAGTAGTATGATCACCACCAAGGCTTCACTAAACCATTTGAAGCTCAAAACTCCAAGAAATCTCCAAGAACACTAATGGGTCGAATCTGAGTTTGCCAAAAACGTGGCCAAAGAGGTTGATTCAAGGCTTCTAGATGCTACCAATGGCTTTGGAAGGTTGTTTACGATAGATTTCAACACCAAAACCAAGCGATTCGGTGGAGAAACGAAGAAATGGCAAGAAATGGTGAAAATGGAGGTTTTTGCTCTCTTTTCCTCTCTGTAGGTGCGCACGGGAGAATGGAGGAAGAAGAAGGAAAAGAAAAAGAAAAGGGAGGTGGCCCAAGTGACTTCGGTCACACGGGTCCCACACGCGATCTAACTTTACCTCCGATAAAAATTCCAATCATAATTCCTTAATCTACGTATTTTTCCAGTCCGTAACATATTTTTCTTTCTCCAAAATAATGATAAAATTTTCACACCTATCGGTACACTCACACTTATTATTTTAACACTTAAAAATCACTATTCATCGATTTTTCTCAAATTTGCCTATTTACTCAATTTTTCGCCCTGATTCCATTTCCAACCTTACTTTTGTCATTTGAAATCTCTAACTCAATATTTAAGCCTCTTAACACACGGTTGGCAAATTACAATTTTGCCCTTTTTGCCCCTTTTGGCCATAATACCTGGATTTTCACTAATCCATCACTTTCATTTCACATTATTACATTAAAATAAACATTTAAATACTTGAGGTGTTATAGAAACACCCAAATTGGGCGTGATATCTTGCAATTTGGGGATCAAACCCCCAACCACTTGCTTAAGGGACGAGATGTTGAACCATCACACCCACCCATCGTGGTTGTAATATTTTATTTAAAAAACATTAAATTAATTTTTTTTGCCAAACAAATGTGCATCTGACCCAAGTATGGTAAAATTATGACAAAGTCATATAAAGTCATATTTGTAAAAGTCTCATCCGTCCTTTATATAGTTGCTGTGTAACAGAGACTTGTAACCACTGTCCATGCTTGAAATGATCATTGTATAATTGGGGTTTTCAAGCATTCTTAGATGTGCTACTTTGCTCAAGACTAGAGCAGCTGTATTTTTTTTTCTCTCATACTAGTACTTTACTTTACATATTTTTCTTAAATAAAAAATATTTTATTTTTCCAACTTATCATAAATTATGTTATTTATTTCAGTAATTAATAATCTAATTGATTAAATTATAAGTATTTCTCTCTCCCAATAACTACAATCACAATCAAACGGAAATGGATCCCCTCATGTGTAATTTAACATGATCATGTCATGTGGAAGTATCTTAATCATTAATAATTAAATCAACGGTGATGATTGTGTAACTTTCTATTTTTATATTTTTTTTCTCTTTTCTCTTATCACCATTAACCCATCCATTTATGGTTATGATTGTCTCACATGATATAATGACATAGTCATGTTAATTAGCACATGAGAGAATCCACTCCCCAACAAACGTTCACAACCAAAATACTTTTCTTAATGACTATTGTTTTTCTATTTTTTCAGAAATAAAAATGTCAATTTATTTTTTAAAAATATAATGGATTAATTTATTTTTATCATTAAAAAATAATCATATAATAAATTATTGAAAAAGAAAACTTACATAAAAAGGTCATGCATATGTATAATTTATAAAATATTTAATAAAGTAGAACATTCATATTATTATTATTTTTATTACCGATTCATTATTATTCTAATCATCGTTGGAACAAATACAAATTTTTTAACAACGTTTTTCTGTTTCTTCAGCCCACTTTTTGACCAAAAGTTTGGTCTAACAATAATTAAAATAATAATAAATTTATAGTAAAAAATAATAATACAAATAGTCTACCTCATATACAATATAGAATGGCTAGCGAAAATAAAAGAAAAGAATCGGTCCAATTCAATAATGTGCATTATAAGGAAAATGGTTCCAAGCCACAGCTATAGCATTAGCATAGCGAGTTCCTGGCAAAAAAAAATTGATATATTGTATTTTAAATAAAAATTATGAATTTATAAATTACACATATTTATTGTACAATATCACATCCAATTTGAGCGTCACCAATCATGTATAATTAAGGCGTCGTTAAAGAGGCAGTCGCGCCTAATTTAGACGTTACTCATCATGTATTCACACGTGTCATATTTTTTTTCAATTTTTTTTAACAATATTGACACGTATTAATTTAATCGTAAAACTTCTGAAAACCATAACTTTTGACTCAAGTATCTAAATTAGGTAATTCTTTTTTTGATTCCATATAATTTTTTGAGATCTACGCAATGACATCTCATTTGACATATTTTATTTCTTACAAATATAATTTAAATTTATAAGAATGGTATTATAAAAGTGGTTAAACCTAGAAACCTATGAGTTCTAGGTTTGTGATTTAATATAATCCACCCAGCCTTTTAATAGGCAATACAAAAAGTAACGGACCATTAATTAGGGATGTGCATGGGTCGAACCGAACCGGATTTTTTGAAAAACCGAACCGAATTGGTTTAACTGGTTTTGTTCGAAAGTGGTTCGGTTCGGTTCGGAACCGGTTCGGGTCGACCCTCTTTTGAAAAGAAAAAAATTTTAAAAATTAAAAAATAAAGTTATAAAAATTAATTTGCTTTGGTTTGAAAATGGTTCGGTTCGGTTCTGAAACGGTTCGGTTCTTAAACCGGTTCTAAAAACCGGTTCGGTTCAGGAACCGGTTCTTTAAAAACCGGTTCGGTTCATGAACTAGTTTTTTAAAACCGGTTATTTTATGGAGCGGTTCGGTTCGGTTCGGTTCGGTTCATGGTTCGACCCACTTTTTTGGTTATTTTGCACACCCCTACGATTAATGGTCTTAAAACTAAAACGTATGTAATTTAAAAGTCATAAATGACCTTAAAACTAAAACGTCTGCAATTTAAAATTCATAAATAATATTAAAAATAAAACGTCTGTAACAGTAAATTTTTATTTAAAAAACATTAAATTAATTTTTTTCCGCGTACACGTACTACCGTTTCGTTTTCTACTTATGACTATTTAAGTGCTTTTTTCCGCGAGTTCTTCTACTCTTCACCGTGTGATCCTCCTCCTTCCCTCAGTGTCTTCTCTCTCTCTCTTAAAAAGCTTCTGTGTTTATCTACTCTTTGTAGCACCATTGTTCTCTCATCTCTCAAAGGTAACTTTTTTTTTCTTTGTGGGGCGATGTCATTTGCTTTTATTTTCTTGCATGAGCTGTGTATTTTTTTTAACAAGATTTAGTTTTTATTTCATTTTTTTAACTTCTCAACTTCTGAAGATTGAACTTTTGCAAATATCAGTGCTGATTTTCAAGCTAGACCTCTAGTGTGAGATACGGTTGTCACAAAATGGCTGTCCACATTGAAAAAAATCAATTTTCCTAAGAAGTCTCACATTACCTATTTCTCATTCATTCCTCCTCCCTTCTCTCTATATAAAGAGTCTCTTCCCCTTCCTTAAAAAGACACAATTGGAGAGAGCCAACTATAAAAAACACAAAAATACAAGACACTTGGGAAAGTTGGGGTGGTTCTCCACAACTTGGCCCATACACCAAGTTTTTGATCATCTTTGAGGTATATTCATTTACCTCCTCCTCTAGTTAATAATTTTCTTTGTATGCCTTTATGTTATTTATTTGTTAGGAATTTTTTATAATTTCCTTATGTTTTTCATGTTTTATTAGAAGTTTTTTTTTTATATAGCTTAGAAATTATATTGGGGATTAATTTAGGCGTGACGCTTTGTTAATCTCATAACCTTTTGATTCATTTTTGCCGATGGGGTAATTTAACCGTGACGGTTTGTTAACCCCATGTGAATTTTATTTTGGCTCATTTTAGTCGTGACGACATGGTGATTCAAAATTCATTTAAATTTACCATAAAATTTACAATAACAAAAATAATAACATGAAATTTATTTAAAAGGGGATTAGATAATCCCAAACAATCGAATCAAAAATCTTCAAATGATTTTCTTTAAAATTACTTTCAAAAATAAAATCAATAAATAAACAAATATTTTCTACGGAACGACGTGGCTTTGAGTTCCCTGTTGTACCGAGGGATATGTCGGAGCGGGACCCATCACGTCAAGCACAATAATATATTTTCAAAAATTATTTAACCATGGAACAAATGTAACGCTATTTAATTAAAAATTCAAATAATAAAAGGCAAATTGATAGTTACCAAGAATCAAAATCAATTAAAAATAATCATTATGACATTAATTTTAATTAAAATAATTGAGAAGAATGCATTTAATGTTTATATTCATTACCTTTTATTTGCATTCAATCGAAAGAATAGTATTGAATAGATGGAAATAAAGTACATTAAACACAAAATAAAACGGTTAAACTCATAACCTTTCATTTGAATGCATTTACCCAATAGATATTAGTGAGACAAAATAACAATTAAATACACATTACCCATTTTTTCTCGTTGACCTGTGATGCTATCTTATCTGTTTTATTCATGATAGAAAGAATGCACTGTTCTACATGAAAACATGATATCAACATTTAATGGCACCAATGTTGCCATAGTAATCATCAAAGAAAGAGCCTAACAATTTTTTTTTTCTTTTGCCTAATGAAGTGTGATTTGCATGTGTTGGGCCCAAAAAAGAGAAATCCAAGGAGGTATTTGACATAATTCAAAAAATTAACCAATAGATCTCGGAAAAGGATCCTTTTGAGAATTAAAGCGAAAAATGCATAAATTCAAACTATTTAAATTTGAATTTTGAACTTGATTAGTATTGGAAGCAGTGTTATAAAACCCAGACCGACCCGGCCGGATCGACCCAGGAACCGGTAAACCGGTCATATAACCGGTCCGGTTCAAGCAACGGATCGGTTATGCATCAAAACCGGTGACCTGGTGACCTGGTCGGTTAACTGGTGAGCCGGGCCGGTCCAAAAAAAAAATTTAATTTTAAAAAAAAAAGCATAATGGATATATTTGAATATTTTTTTGCTTATTAACTTACACAAGTTATGTACCTACAACACTAATATTATCTCAATTATGCTATTCAGAAAATTTTGAATTGATTTATTTTTGGAGAAATCATTTTCTTAACCTAAAGTCCTGTATCACGATCATTATATTTTTGTTTGATCTTTTATTGGAAAATAATGTTTCATTTATTATTTTTTATATTAAAATATTTGAAAATTTTATATTTTTTTTATATTTAAGTATGTTTATATTTTTTTAATATAAATTATAAAATTGCATATAATTACCGGGTTATGCGGTTGAACCAGTGACCCACTGATGATTGAACCAGTGACCCAGTACCTCGACCGGGTCAATGATCGGGCCAGTTTTAATAACATTGATTGGAAGAGTTCAACATTTAATATTTTTGCAGTGGAAAAAAAATATATAATAATTTTAAATAAAATATAAAATTATAGATTAAAATTATAAAAATTTATGTAGAGCTGATAAAAAATAATTTAATTTTAAAATTTAACCGCAAAAAAATAGTAGTAATTAATATACATATTACGAATAAGTCTAATTGCCGATATTAATAATGAGTTGCCAATTTCATTAATAAAAATGAGAAATAGTTAATCCTAAGATGAATGAGATATGAATGGAATCCTTATAAAAATGGTAGTTGTCAACGCTCACAATGCTAAGATGAAAAATGAAAAATTAATTATACGAGATATAAAATTTAAAAACACAAATAAATGAAAAACATTTTATTTTAAATCAGAATTTAAAATATTTAAACTAATTATTAGTGCGAAAAGAGTTTAGTATTAATTAATGGCGGAGGGTGCACTAATATTCCATTTCTTTTTTGAAATTTGAAATTTGAAGTTGATATAGGTGGGAAAATAATTTAACATATTTTAATGGGAGATATTAAATTCTCATTATTTTCTACATGGGAATTAGTGGCAGCTTTTAAAAGTAGACATTTGTATTAAATTTCCATTATTTTCTACATTGGAATCGTTAACCCTCATTTTAAAAACCATTGAATGCTTTTTTTTCATAATTATAAAAAAAACAAAAGTCCCCAAGAAATTTCTGAAGTTGAATATATATATATATATATATATATATATATATATATATATATATATAAGAAATTTATATACATAATAAATTTCTTTTAGCATTTAAGTTTCTGCAGTAGGAAAAATATATATATAAATGAAAAATATTTAAAAATATAAAAATTATGTAAAGTTGTTAAAAAATAATTGAAATTTGAA
>JAVKPL010006539.1:0-26656 GCA_032173675.1 Gastrolobium villosum | reverse complement strand
GAACTTATATTACACATGTAAGTGAGCTTGGGTGGAGACTCCTTGAGGACCCCTTGTCTTACTGAGATTTCTTGTTAAGAGATCTCACCATGTTTGGGGACGCTTATTTTCAGGATCAGGTAATGTTGAGGGCTCAGGTAGCAGGGCCAGAGCTGAGCTGATATTGATGATATGCTGACGTGCTGAGTTGACTGTTATGTTTTCCGTTTTGATTATGCTATTTATGTTGAGACTGCTATTGGGCTTTGTTGCCTTATTTGGTGAGCATGGGGTTTGTCCATGCCACATGGTTTGACTCTTGTCTTATATTTCGCTGTTGTAATTAAAGTATCAGGATTTTGACCCAGGCTATGTGTTGTAGTCCTGTGGTTTTAGATACTCACGTATTAATTATATATGAGGTATTTCAGTTAGTTGTCTTGCAATTTACATACAGGCAGTATTTTTATGAAAATGATTAAGTAATCAAGTTGGTTAAGTTAATGACGTCATAATTGAATTAAAGAAAAAGTTATTCCGCATTTTAATTAAGCGTGGCTTAATACGATAGTGTGTTAACAGACCGGGTTAACACGGGCTGTTACATTTTATGGTATCAGAGCACTTTCTAGGGAAAAGCCTGTATGTATTGCAATAACTTAGGATGAGTCGTTGCGTGTCTACTTTGTGTTCTCTCTGACTGGTGTGTGTTATGATAATGCATGTGTGACCACATGGCGTGGGCCTGATCAACTCATTCTTTGTGTAACTTGTGCAGAGTCATGGTGCCACCGAGGAGGAACACGAGTACAAGCGAGGATCAATCGGATCCTGTCCTGGCTGCATTAGCTGAGATGCAGGCGGCCCGACTAGCCGACCAGGAAGCCACGAGGCTGGCAAACCGGGCAATGCTGGACGCAATTAGAGATGCGAACCGGCAAACCACGGCAGAGGTTCTGGAGGAGAACCGGATGGCCAACATGACGATGATGAGGGTCATGTTGGAGGAGCTGAGGGCTGGTCCTGCTGCGGGCCAGGGTCCTCCACCACCTCCACCGCCGCCACCGCCTCCACCTCCGCCTAGTCAACAGGAGGACACCCAGAGCCAGATGGGCGAGGGTAGTCATTTGACGGGGGCTATGCAGACTATCCCCGTACTTGCTGAGGATCGTGACGAGATCGATCGCCGGCTGAATGCTTTCCGCAAGCATAAGCCACCTTCATTCGACGGATCGTATGATCCCATTGCTGCTGCTAGATGGCTTCAGGCGCTAGACAAGATTTTCCGGATCATGCAGTGCACCGATCCGCAGAAGCTGTTGTTCGCCACTTATATGCTGGAGGGCGAGGCCCATGAGTGGTGGACCAACCTTTCTCAGGTCTACGAGATGCAGGGTCATGTGATGACGTGGCCATTCTTCGAGGAGAGCTTCCTGGGTCAGTACTTCCCTTATGACTCACAGGAGAGGAAGCAGGGGGAGTTTGACCGGTTGGTTCAGGGCTCGTTGTCTGTCGACGAGTACCTGGCCAAGTTTAATGAGCTGGTGAAGTTTTCACACTTCAGGATGGCGAGGCCTACTCCTACATTCTTGGCTGCTAAGTTCCGCAGGGGACTTAATGAGGATATCGCTGGTTACTTAGCTGGGTCGGCATCCAGAGATTTTGGGACACTGGTCCAGCAGTGTCGTGATATTGAGGACTTCTACAGCACGAGTAAGGCCAAGAAGGCCAAGATGGAGGTACCACAGAGTACCGGCGGTTCCACTCCCTGGAAGAGTAAAAGTTTTGCGAACAAGGGCAAGGGCAAGCAGATGGCGGCTAAGCAAGCGCCAAATCAGTTTAGAAAGACTGCTACTCCGGGGAATGCCGCTAGACCTCCTGCTCCCAGATGTTCGGGATGCGGGAAGTCACATTTTGGGCCGTGTTCTACCGGGCAGCTGATATGTTTCCAGTGTGGCAAGGAGGGCCACTACTCCAGAGATTGCCCGACGGCGAGAGTTGCTGCAGTGCAGGCTGTGCCATTGCAAATGGTTCCTACTGGGGCACCAGCCGTGCCACCTACTACAGGACGAGTCTACACACTTGATCGTCAGCAGTCGGACAGAGCTCCGAACCTGGTCAGAGGTACTGTTACCATTGGTGGATCAGCTATTGATGTTTTATTTGATTCCGGGGCAACGCACTCTTTTGTTGCTACCCCTATTGCTGTGGGGCTTGAGTTGCCCAGTGATGTGCTTTCTCCACCGATGCGGGTTACCACCGCCACCGGAGAAAAATGTTTGACCTCCACTGTTCATCGCGATGTAGCGTTTCAGTGGGATGGCCGTGACTTCTTGGTAGATCTGATAGGATTACCGATGGCCAACCTTCAAATTATTCTGGGCATGGATTGGTTGTCCAGAAACTGTGCAATGATTGACTGTTGTGCCAAGAAAGTGGTGATGTCTCCGGGTGGGTCCACAGCCAGTTCCTCACCGTTTATTTCAGTCCTGCAGGCGAGGAGGGCCTTGAGAGCAGGGGCATTTGGCTATGTCATGTTGGGAGGTTTGGTGAGTGGGACACAGGAGGATCTCACTGGCATTCCTGTGGTGAAGGAGTTCCTCGAGGTGTTTCCTGAGGAGATTCCTGAGTTTCCACCACAGAGGGAGATAGAGTTCTCCATCGACTTATTGCCTGGTGTGGGGCCTATCTCGTTGGCTCCATACCGGATGTCGCCACCAGAGTTGGCGGAGCTGAAGAAGCATATCGAGGAGCTTTCAGCAAAAGATTTTATTCGGCCGAGTGTGTCTCCCTGGGGAGCACCGGTCATATTTGTGAAAAAGAAAGATGGGACCATGCGGTTGTGCACCGACTACAGACAGTTGAACAAGGTGACAATCAAAAACAAGTACCCTCTTCCACGCATTGATGATTTGCTGGATCAGCTCAGGGGTGCTTGTGTGTATTCCAAGATTGATCTCCGGTCCGGTTATCATCAGATACGGGTAAAGCCGGAGGATGTCCCAAAGACAGCATTTCGCTCGAGGTACGGACACTATGAGTACTTGGTGATCCCGTTTGGACTCACCAATGCACCCGCAGTGTTCATGGACTACATGAACAGAATCTTCCAGCCGTACCTGGATCAGTTTGTGATCGTCTTCATTGACGACATCTTGATCTACTCCAAGACGGAGGAGGAGCATACCGAGCACTTGAAGATTGTGTTGCAAGTGCTAAAAGAGAAGAAGCTCTATGCGAAGCCGTCAAAATGCGAGTTTTGGCTCAAGGCGGTGAAATTTCTGGGTCATGTGATTTCTGCTAATGGAGTTGCAGTTGATCCTAACAAGATTGAGGCCGTGATGGATTGGGAGAGGCCCAAGACGGTTACAGAAGTAAGAAGCTTCCTGGGTTTGGCAGGTTACTATCGGAGGTTCATAGAAGGATTCTCCAAGATGGTGCTACCGATGACTCGCCTTACCCGGAAGGAGACTCCATTCGTGTGGACACATGAGTGTGAGGAGTGTTTCCAGGAGTTGAAGGAGAGACTGACTACTGCTCCTGTGTTAGTCCTTCCTGATCCTGCGGAGCAATTCGAATTATACTGCGATGCCTCTGGTAAAGGACTTGGCTGTGTGCTGATGCAGAAAGGGAAAGCGGTTGCTTACGCTTCAAGACAGTTAAAACCTCATGAGGAGAACTACCCGACTCACGATTTGGAGTTGGCAGCCATCGTTTTTGCTTTCAAGATTTGGAGGCATTACCTGTTTGGCATGAAGTTTGCTGTATTCAGTGATCACAAGAGCCTGAAGTATCTGTTTGACCAGAAGGAGTTGAACATGAGACAGCGAAGATGTATGGAGTTCTTGAAGGACTACGACTTCGAGTTGAGGTACCATCCTGGCAAGGCCAATGTGGTAGCTGATGCTTTGAGTCGGAAATCCGTGAGCTTATCCAGCTTAATGATGAACGACTACGAGATGATCGAGAAGTTCAGAGACTTGAGAGTGAACTCCTTGTTTGGGGGCGCACTGCTCGAAATGGAAACAGCAGAAGTGATCAATGAGCTGATGGAAAAGATCAAAGAGGCGCAAGTGCAAAGAGAATGCCTTGATTATGTGAAGAACCAGGACGGTGTGTCTTGGAATGATGATGGTTTATTGCTGTTCCAGAAGAGGATTGTTATTCCTCGAGGGCCACTGACTGAGGAGGTTATGGCAGAGGCTCATAAAGGCCGGTTCACTATCCACCCTGGTGCCACAAAAATGTACCAGGACTTAAAAAGGAATTTTTGGTGGCCGGGCATGAAGAAGGACATAGCGGTCTACGTGTCCAAGTGTCTGATTTGTCAGAAGGTGAAGATCGAGCACCAGAAACCGTCTGGTAAACTTCAACCTCTGGAGATTCCACAGTGGAAGTGGGAGAGTATTTCCATGGACTTCGTGGTGGGATTGCCTAAAACTCAGGCTGGTTGTGACTCTATTTGGGTCATAGTGGACAGATTGACCAAGTCTGCCCATTTTCTTCCAGTGAAGGTGAACTTCACTACAGAGCAGTTGGCCAAGCTATATGTCCGCGAGATTGTGAGGCTTCACGGGGTGCCCGAGAGTATCATCAGTGATAGGGACCCGAAGTTCACATCTCGGTTCTGGGAGGCGCTGCAGGAGGCTTTTGGTACGCAGTTGAGATTGAGTACCGCCTATCACCCTCAGACTGACGGACAGACTGAGCGGACCATCCAGACATTGGAGGACATGTTGAGAGCTTGCACGTTGGAGCAGGGATCAGCATGGGATAGGTACCTTCCGTTGGTTGAATTCTCGTACAACAACAGTTTTCATGCTAGTCTGGGCATGGCACCCTACGAGGCGCTGTATGGTAGGAGGTGTCGGACTCCTACTTGCTGGTCTGAGGTTGGAGATAAAGAGCTTTTCGGCTTGGACTTTGTCCAAGATACTACCCTACAGATCCAAATGATCAGGGAAAAGTTGAAGCAGGCGCAGAATCGCCAGAAGAGCTACTACGATGTCAAGCATCGACCACTGGAGTTCAGTGAGGGTGAGCACGTGTTTGTGAAACTTTCACCTGTCACCGGTGTTGGACGGGCACTCGGCGTGAGGAAGTTGAGCCCGCGATTCATAGGGCCCTACCAGATCCTTGGTAGAGTAGGACCAGTTGCCTATCGACTCGCCTTACCTCCGAACCTAGCCAACATCCACGACGTGTTTCACGTGTCTCAGCTTCGGAAGTACATAGCAGATCCTTCGCACGTGGTGCAGCCGGATGATGTGGAGGTTCGGGAGAACCTAAAGACTCCCGTCGGACCACTCAAGATCCTCGATCGTGGCGAGAAGCAGTTGAGGAGCAAGATCATTCCGATGGTCAAAGTGCAATGGTCAGGAAGAACTCCTGAGGAGTGTACCTGGGAGCGAGAGGACGAGCTTCTCCGACAGTATCCCGACTTTCGAGACAGGTATGTTTCTGATTTTGAGGACAAAATCCTTAAAAAGGTGGGGTGAATGTAAGAACCCGCACCGCTAATTAAGGTAATTAGTAAACTAATTATGATAATTAGGAAATAATTCCATAATTGACCTTAATAATTATTAATGGGCTTAGATAATTATATTGAGCGAGTAAAAATGCTGAAAGTCGCTTTTCGGAAGAAAAGCGCAGATACCGGTTCTGCTACTCGGTATAAATGCGTACCGGAAAAGTATCCCGGAAAATTATAACGAATGCATGATAATTACTAGAATATTATGTAGGACTTGTAAAACAAGTTTCAAGTCAAAATGACGTAATCTGATGCCAGAACTGATACTGGCTATGGAAAAGCGCGTACCGGAAAGGTGCTCCGAAAAATAAAATAAAAATATGACAAATCTTAGAAAAATGCGTAGGTCTAGAATCCGAAGTTTGAGATCAAGATCTTTTACTTTGCGATTAAGGCTAATACTGCGCGTTTAGTGGCCATGTGCCTATAAATAGACACATTAGCACACAACCCTAGGAGACCTTGCATTCAGAACGTGAGTGGGTGGCTGAGGGAGTGTGATCACTGTTCCATTGCTTTCCCTCAACCCTTGAGGAGCAAGTCTTCACCTTTGGCTTGGTTTCTCCTCCTTCTTCCTTCCTACACACTTGTATCATCCTTGTGAGAGTGAAAGGAGTGTTCTTGGGCAGTGTCTACTGCTGTGTGTGTGTAGTTAGTGAGCTGAGTTTGAAGTTTTTGTGATGGCTACTTTGTGGTAGTCATTGTAAGCTTCAAAGTGCCTTCTTGTGGTGTAAGAACCCACCTTGAAGTGCCATTTTCGTGCTCCTACTTAGGCTGAGTTTGAAGAGTCTTGAGTGAGCTCCAAGAGCAGCCTTGCCTCTGTTTTGAGCTTTGGTAAGTTCCCTCACCTTTGATCTTAAGTTTCAATGCTTAAAGTTGATGTCTTGGCCATGTTTAATGAGTAAACAAGAGGGTATAAGGTATATGAACCTAAAATGAACTAAAGATGCATGCTTTAACGTGTACATGTGTTAAAAGTTGGACCTTTGGGATGGATATTCACGAAATGCAGAAACTGCATTCTGTCGTGAGATATCCGGATATTTGTCGAACAGATATCCGGATATCAGTATCCGGATATGGTATCCGGATATTGATATCCGGATATGGGATCTGGGTATCCGGATATGACATATCCGGATATGTCCAGTGTGATATCCGGATATGACATATCCGGATATGTTCCTCATGATATCCGGATATCCTGGGTTCTGCGCAGACGGTAGCTTTACTGTATGAACAGTAAGCTATGGGGTGTGTGTGGACCCTAGTTTATGGGAGTTGAACTTCTGTAATAAAAGGACTAAGTCAGAATCATATGATTAAGGGCTTATGGCTTTGTTGGAAGCCTTAAGACGTAAAACGTAAAGGAAAGGCGTAGTCTTTAAGTTGTATGCATGTTGTGCATTAATATTGACTTGATAAATGGTCCATATCAGATTGTGATACTGCTGGTTGAGGACTAGTGAGTGGTTGGACTCTTGGCTTGGATAGCTAGCTTGCAAGGTAAGCTTTCGTGTCCTCGGTTTAGCCATTTTGATGTTCCACCATGTCCCATGGGGATGGGTTTATGCATGCTGTGTTACATGCTTTGATTATTTTGGAAATGCTGTTGAGCTGTTTATATGTAATGAGCATTATGATATGCATGTGGTGTCCACCTAGACGGCAATCCTGAGTATGTAGTACATACAAGATGGAGAAGCATGTGGGTGAGGTGCAGGTAGTATCCATGTACTCATGTAGGCATAGACGTATTCCTACATTTCTCTGGCCAGTAGATTTGATATGCACACATGACATGATTAATTGCTGCATCGCATGAGTTTTGGAACTTATATTGTAAACACTGTTTTTAGAACTTATATTACACATGTAAGTGAGCTTGGGGTGGAGACTCCTTGAGGACCCCTTGTCTTACTGAGATTTCTTGTTAGAGATCTCACCCCACGTTTGGGGACGCTTATTTCAGGATCAGGTAATGTTGAGGGCTCAGGTGGCAGGAGGCCAGAGCTGAGCTGATATTGATGATATGCTGACGTGCTGAGTTGACTGTTATGTTTTCCGTTTTGATTATGCTATTTATGTTGAGACTGCTATTGGGCTTTGTTGCCTTATTTGGTGAGCATGGGGTTTGTCCATGCCACATGGTTTGACTCTTGTCTTATATTTCGCTGTTGTAATTAAAGTATCAGGATTTTGACCCAGGCTATGTGTTGTAGTCCTGTGGTTTTAGATACTCACGTATTAATTATATATGAGGTATTTCAGTTAGTTGTCTTGCAATTTACATACAGGCAGTATTTTTATGAAAATGATTAAGTAATCAAGTTGGTTAAGTTAATGACGTCATAATTGAATTAAAGAAAAAGTTATTCCGCATTTTAATTAAGCGTGGCTTTATACGATAGTGTGTTAACAGACCGGGTTAACACGGGCTGTTACACCAAGCTTGGGTTTTGCTTATTGGAACTTATAGAAGAGATTGGAGGGAGGAAATCTCCATTATTATGGTTTGGTTTTCATTATTTAAGTTTTGAAAATTATGAGCATAAATTGGTGGGAAATTGTTAAGTTTAAATTTGAATTTGTCTGGGGATTTTTGATGAATATGAGTTGTAATGTTAGAGGAGCATGTGAATGAGTGTAAAGTTGGAAAAATCCTATTGTGTTGCCTTCCCCATATTTCAGCCATAATGCGTAATTTAGGGTGGGTGGCGTAAAAAATTAAATTGTACACTTTGTGAAGATGTATGTTGTGGATTAAGTGAATAATTGAATGTAAGAAGAAAAATCCCTTGTGAACCTCTCCAATTAGGTTTCGGCCTTTAGGCTCTAATTAATGGTTTGAAATGCAAATTAAAGTTTGAACATATGTGTAGGCTTTGGAATATATATATCTATGTACGTATGAGAGAATGTAGGAGTTAAACACTTAAAGAATTCATTGGTTGTGAAAATACCACTTTTGCAAATTAAACTTGTGCCGCAATGTGAGAGAGCCACTTTACGTTGGCGCAAAATGCGCCAACGTAAAGAACTCTCAACGTTTGACTTTTTTCTTTTTGTATTCTCATAGTGGTTTAAGCCTTCCATCTTGATATTCTTTAATCACAAAAATTCCTATAAAACACAATAATTTCATGAAAGTATTCTTGAGAATAATTCAATAAATAAATTATAATTTTCATGTATTTTGTCTGAATTTAGATTAATTAATTGCTCAATTTGGTCCTTAATACATAATGAATTAAGGACTTATCAATATAATCAGAAAAATTAATCCAACATTTCCTGGAATATTTTGGCGTACCAAATAACTTTTTGATAATATTTTCGGAAAACTCATTTTCCCATTATATTCTTGAAAATCGTGATTCTCGGATAAAAAACAAAATCTCCTCTATCACCCCCTAAAGGAAATGTAAACTTTGCCTTAGCAGAAGAGAACATATGCAGAAAAAACAATTCAGATTACATACCAAAAAAACTTATTCATCCAATAATGGGCATCGAAGTTAGGGTTTTATAAGAGGTATGTTGTAGGAAAAGTGATTCTGTAATGTTATAAAGATTCGTTTTGCGTGCCGTAGTTTTTTTTTTGCTTCAAAAAGTGCGGGCCCCACAAAATATTATGTGTGTAGAAACTTTTTTGTGTCATGTGACATGATAGAT
Source organism: Gastrolobium villosum (assembly GCA_032173675.1). Classification (NCBI taxonomy): domain Eukaryota; kingdom Viridiplantae; phylum Streptophyta; class Magnoliopsida; order Fabales; family Fabaceae; genus Gastrolobium; species Gastrolobium villosum. The sequence goes on along the minus strand of JAVKPL010006539.1, from coordinate 17,466 downwards.
GCAAACCCCTAGAAGTTAATATTCACCCAATAATCAGCATATAAGTGATATCAAGCATAACAAGGGAAACTTGTAACCAAGATAAAAAGGCACCCCAGCTCTCTTATCTTCTACTTAACAAACTCATAAGAGAAAACAAACTAAACGGATAGAATACTATGCAACAGCCTAAAACAACTAGAATATTCTGCAATAGCTAACAACTAAATAGCTGACAATTTGATGACCGTTACAAACAGCATAAAAGTCCAATATCCTTGCTAACAAATTTTTTTTTGGAAATTCCTTAACAAATTTGAATATGATAATAAAGTCCAAGTTTTTAATGATATATTTGTGTTGTAAGTGTGTATCGCTTTTTTTTTTTTTTTGGGTGAAAATGTAAATCGCTTTTAAATAAGAGGAACTGCAACATAGTTTGCATAGTTATAGAGTGAATCCAAATTACTCTGCGTTTTCTTAGATTATGGCTGCAAATGGGATTGTAACTCGTCTATTTGTTATGATAAGTAGTAAGATGTTTGACTTCTTTTGCCATAAATAGGAATGCGTTTTCTTAGTATAATCCACTGCACTAGCTGCTAATAGATACGTAACATCTATCGACTATTATCTCTACGGGGCAAGAGGATGAAAATTTATTTCAATTTAGGTGCAAACACAAGCATGCAAGCTTTAATCAGCGGAACATGGAACTCCATTCTTCAATGTTTGCCCATAAATCTTAATAGGAGAGAGAAATGAAAAATGTAATTGAGATTATGATCTAACGGTGCTGAAGGGTGGTAGACAAAGTTAGGCAAAAAACAAAATGGTAGGTAGAATAATTTATCCCAAAAAGTAAAACATAATATAATTTTCTTAATTAATAAAACATAATATATATTTGGGATAGATTATTTTGCCTACCCTTTCATCACCATTAGATTATAATCTCATCTAATGATGGAGATTTGCAAAATAAAATAAATTATTTTCTCCTTTCTTTCCCTTCGCTTGTCACTCACTTTTTCTATCTCGTCCCCTTACTCTCTTCTGATACCCTTGAATATTAAGGGACAACACTCGCAACAAAACTCTCCAAAAGTTGGATCCTTTTTTGGCTTTTGCAAGTTGCTGAATAGAAAATTGTCATAAATATTCCAAAGCATGTATTCTCTTATATTGGCATATTGTTACAGAAATTTATTGAAATTTTTAAAATTTAATAATATCTTGAACCAAAAAGAAAATCAAAGTAAGCCTCTTTTCGTTGTAAATTACACACATCGATAAAGAGAAAGGAGAGAGAGAAAGAAAAAAGTGTGGGAGACAGCGAAAAGAAACGAAGGAGAAAGGATTTATTTTGTTTTGCAAATCTTCACCATTGGATAAGATTGTAATCTAATGGTGATGAGAGGGGTAGACAAAGGTAAGCAAGATAAGAGCATGCAGGATAATATCTATTGATGTACAAATTGTTTGAAATCGTTTCCTATAGCTAAGGAATTTTGTTCAAGAATGTATTGTTATGAAATATAGGGTTTATATTATCAAAGTTTCAATCTTTCTTTTTGTTATGAAATTGTTATAAAATTTGATATTGTTTAATTGATGTAAAACGAAAATTGGTTTGAGAGTTTTATGTTATTTTTAATACAAAAATCATACCTTTTTGTGCCAAGAAAAATTGCGACGCATAGCTTGAAAAATCATTTTTAAACTTCCAAAAGCTCTAAAAAATCTACAGTTTTGAGATAGATTATATTAGAATCTTGCTGGTTTGCTTTTTTGGTTGTTTTGTGATGAAAATCGCTCAAAAATCTGTTGTTTTTGTGCTTTGACGAAGCTCCCATTGTGAAACCCGATTTTAAGCGGGTCAACCCAACAAAGGAAGAAGAAAATATTGCAATAGAGAAATCTCAAAAAATTATTGGTATTAGGGTAAGATTATGAAAGAGACATCCTATTTATATTTCTCACAAAAAGTCTCACGAAATCCACACCGATAGAAAATCCATTAAAATTGTCACATTTTTTAATACAAGATTGTTTTTCCTTTATTTAAAATCCTGATTGAATGCCAATGGATTTGGATGGAATCTAAAATATTCTTTTAAAATCCTAATCGAATACTACGTGACTTTTTTTAAAATCCTTTAAAATTCTAATCGAATATCAATGGATTTTTTTGTCCAAAAACAATCCATTAAAATCCTTTGAAATCCCAATCCAATACACCCCTATAAATTTATCATTTTTTACTATCAAATTTTTACCATTAATTTCTATCAAGTTGACTGTTATAATTATTGGATAATACTTATTATTAACTATTAATTTCTTATAAATTATAACTGTCAGATTGACAAAAATTAGCGATTAAACATTGATAGTAAGAAATGATAAACTTAATTGGTATATTCTGTCCCAATAAGATTAGGAAAAAATATTTATCCTTTTAAATGATATAATTTTCTGTCATTTTAGATCTTAACCATCTTAACCGTTAATTTTCGTCAATTAATGGTTATAATTTATTAAGAATTACTAATTAATTAATAATTTGACCCAATAAATTATAATCTTATTTAATGAGAAACAACGCTTAGAATATAAATTGATACAAAATTGGCTTCAGATTTAAAGTAATATAAAATTATATTTTTAAAAAATAAATATTTTTTCCATTAGATTACGTGGCAATTTAATAAAATAATCAGAAAAAAGAAGAAATGGAAATTAATATGATGCTTTCGTAAATATCTACGTGATTTAGAAAATCTAAACCATTCATAATTTTTATTTATTTTTTATTCTAATATGCTCTCCGCAATTTTCTTTTGATCGTGAAGCATTTACAACTTACAAAATTTTGGTAGCATGTACGATCATATTTTTAAAAATACATAATATAAATACTAATTTTTTTTCTCAACCAATAATTTTTTAGGAAAGAAATAAAAAATAATTTTAATATTGAGTAAGGATATTTTTACTACAAAAATCTTCTACTACTAACTTACTATTTATCTAATCACCTTTGAATCAAAGAGAATTCTAAAAAAAATTAAAAAAAGAAAAAATGTTGATCCAATGTTGATTAGATAAGTAATGAATTAGTAGTAGAAGATTTTGGTAATAAGAATATCTCTCCCCTTTAATATTTGCACTATATATTCTTCGGAATATATAATATAAACATGACCGTGTACAGAACGACGATAGTATTAAATTTTTCACTACAACAGGGAAAAACACATTTTCATACTAATAAAAACTTGCAAAGTGTTTATCAAAAAAAAAAAAAAAACTTGCAAATCAAAGAGATAGAATGTTAAAAAGTTCTTGAAGAGAAAAAAAAATGTTAATCTAATAGTAATTAGATAGGTAATAAGTTAGTAGTGAAAAAAAATTGATAGTGAAAATATTCTTCCTCTATTTCATTTTGTCGTGGTCCAAAACTTCCCATAACCTGAATCTTTAATACAGTGGCATTTCAGTTGTAATACGATAGACACGCAATCAACCAATTAAGCAATACTCAAGTAAGCTTTAAAACAGATTCTTAATTAAGAATGAAAAACACCACGATGCCTGAACAAGTATATGTGGTTGTTATGTACTAAAAAAAAGTATAAGTAGTAAAAAAAAGAACAAAAAGAAAAAGCAAGTATCTGTAGTCAACTTTCCATTTAACACACTTGGAATTGCTAGAGACCAAGACAAAAACAGTTATCTCATGCATCACTTTGTTTATAGTTAAATATGCTCTCAAGTAATATCCGAGAGAATCCACAACCATTATCTGAAAGCCTCGGTTTAGGCAAGAAAATCTAAGTTTCATCTTCACCTTCCGGAAGCAACAATCTTGTATTTGTTCCCTGAAAATAAGAAAATTGCAACGTAAACATCGATGTCATTAAAGAGCGACACCTATAGTTCCTACCATAAAATAATTAGAATCTTTAAAGTATAGGGCCGACCCAGTTCAAATACCCACTTCGTGAGTGTCTGGGGAAGGGAATACTCTAGGCAGCCTTTCCTCTACTTTCAGCAGAGAGGCTGATTCGAACCCGCGACCTGACACACCACGGCAAGCAAGCTTACCGCTGAGCCAAGCCGGCCCTTCAGAATCTTTAAAGTATACTTAAGGCAAAACCAGTCACAATAAATTGAACAAAACCCAAACAATTGATTGTGCTCCACCGAAAAAACAGCAACAAAACAATAAGCAAAGCCTAGGAGTATAACCAACAGATAGAGAAGTAGGGCAATAAATTCCACACCACCATTAAGTATTAACCTTTATATATTCTTAGCAAGAGAAATATTAATGATTATGATACTTATGACATGATCTAAGTTATGCATAAATTTCTAATTTCCCACACAGCACACTAGTTAATTTAGGAGCGACCAATTCATAAAAACATTAAGAACAATTATAACTATCAATTGAATAAATAAAAAATTACCCAAAAAAAAAAGGAATAAAAAAAATTTAGATTATTTAAAAAAAAAAAGATTAAATCAATAAGATTCTAAACACATAATCATTCAAGTCAAACTACACCCCTTCCTTTGATCTTCTCTTTTTATTCATAAATTTAGTTTAAGAGTTTAATTCTTATTTTATTTGGTTTTCTAAAATTTCACAAAATCTCCAATTTCTTTAATTATTTGATAAGAATTCCAATTCCAACAAGAATGTTTTAGAATTTGGGCCGATCTAACGTTGGATAAATTCTCCTTTTAAGCTTATCTTTAAAACTTGCTGAACTTCAATTTAAAATCTTGAAGATTACATATCAAAATACAGAAATTATAAAATTTAGAGAGAATAAATAAAATAACAAAAATTCAAATAAAGTCAATCACAATCAAATAAAAATCCAGTAAAAAACCTTGATGTTTAATGCCTGAGAGACGTGTAATTTTGCAACAAAGCAATGATTGAAGGGAAATGAAGTGATGTATCTCTTCATGGTGTTGTTGAAGCCTCTTCATCTCCCTCTTCCGTGCTTGCTCGAGCCTCACCATCTACATTCTACCTAAACTGTAAATGAAGAAAAGATTACTCTCAAAAAGTCTTCTTCTTCTTCTACTGATATACCAAACATGTACTCTCTTTTTTCCCCCATTGAACTTTATCCCCAGGAAAATATACACTATGTTACTACTGAAATTCTGTGATTTCATTCAATTGATGAAATTGAAGCTCTTAACTACTTGAAACTGAATTAACCAACTTCTACAACAACTATCAGAAATTGATGTGGGCTTCCCTGTGCCCTTGGCTTCATATCAGGAGGAATTAAATACAATATAAAGTTTATTTTATTTTCCTTCTCTAATTTATGAAATATTCAGGAGGCTAACGTTAGAAATGCAAATATCTATTAACAATGGCTTTATATACAACGAACCATTAATTTCTCTAGCTCCATACCAAAAATATTGTAAAAGTGGATAGGATTGAAAAGTGTGTCAATGTTTAGTGACAAAATAATATTTTTACCTTCGTTCTTCTCTCCTTGTGGTTGTCCAATGGAAAGGCGTTTGATGTGAGCAATCATGGGCCAATACTCACCATATTGAGGCTGACATTTTTGACACAATTCAGGACAACCTTCTATCTCCAAACATTCAAGGGCAGTTAGGCGATGCATGTCACTTGGAAGATACAACAGTTCAGGACAGTTATGAATGCGTAGAAACTTAAGATGAGTCATTGTTGTCAGCCACTCAGGAAGCATCTCGAGATTAGGAAAATTATAAATGAACAAGGTCTGTAAAGTGTCTGCAACTCTTTGAATCCATGGAGGCAATGTCTGTGTCCCTGGAAAATTCCCAAAATACAGAAATTTCATCCTCAATCTTTGGATTGGGCATTCAAAGTCAATTGACATCATTGGACTGTCATCAACAAACAGAGCCTCCAATTTTGGGAGAATATAGAGAGGAAAGGACTGAAGGCGCCAACATGATCGAATAATTAATACTTCAAGGGAAGTGAGTTGTGCCCCATTGAATGAAAACTCCAAATTGTAACAATATTCAAAACTCAAACTTTGAAGATTGCTTAAGCTTGCAATTTCATTCTGTGACAGAAGAGATTGTTTTGTGGTTATAAACAGTTTTTGAAGGCTGATCAGATTCCCTAAACCTTTAGGCAATGTTTCAAGCTCTATGCATCCCGTGAGTACCAATACTTGCAAATTTTGGAGTTTGCATATAGAATGAGGGAGTTTTTTTATTTTGCGATTATCAGAAAGAGAGAGAAATCGCAGATGCTCCAATTTATCAATTGAATTAGGTAGAGTCTCAAACGAAGAATCACGTAAATCTAAATACCGTAAGTATCTGTATCTTGATACCCATGTATCCAAAATAGTTTCACTATCAAGACCCACTCCTTCCATGGAAGAAAATATAGTTCTCACTCTTCTAGACTTGGAGAACAAAGCATGGCTAAGAGAATCATTTTGTACAATTGATAAATGCCGTACTTGCTCAGGTATACTCCGAGTGTGGGAGTCTACCACTCGAAACTCCTCTTTCGCAACATACACTGCAAGATCATGCACCAAATCATGCACTTTGAAACAGTAAAAGTGGCCATGGTCTTCAAAATCCTGAACAAATGATCTTGAATATAACTCATTTATATATTGTCTTGCAATATTCTCTACCTTTTGACTTCCCTCCTGGGATTCAAGTAATCCATGCGCCGCCCAAAGATTACCAATTTTCAAACTAGAAAAGTCAAAATCTTTGGGAAAAAGGGAAAAGTAAGCAAAACAATGCCTCAAATGGGATGGCATTTGATCACAGCTTAACTTAAGAGCGGGTAAAATGTCATCCCCTTTTTGTTCTAAATTCCATATCTCATGGTCTCTTATAAATTCCCACTGATCTAAATCAAATTTTAAGAAGAGGGAACTTGCTAATGTTCTCACTGCCAGTGGAACCCCTCGGCATTTTTTCACAATTTCATTCCCAATCTCCACTAGATCTGGATGTTCTTTTTCTTGGCCTCCTTCAAATGCCCATTTGATAAATAGGGATAAACTATTCTCAAGTGAAAGACCATCTAAAATATAAGGGGGAACATTTCCCATCATTGAAGCAATCCTGTTATTACGTGTTGTCACTATGACTTTGCTCCCTACTGCACCAACTTTTATTAAACCTTTTAATTCAATCCATTTTGGACGATCATCATTCCATATATCATCTAAGACAAGTAAGAACTTTTGACCAGAAAGCTTATGCCTAAGACGACCTTGTAGCTGCTCAATATCTAAGTTGCTAATGTTTTCATGGTGCGCAAGAGCAGTAGGTTGAGCAGAAGCTGAAGCAGAATTGATGATTTTAATAATTATTTGCCTAATGTCAAAATCATTAGAGACACACACCCACATCTTCAGAGGGAAAAGCTCATCTATCCTCTCGTCATTGAACACCAACTTAGCAAGCGTGGTCTTCCCCAAACCTCCAATGCCCACTATGGGAATAACACAAAGACTTTTATCACCATCACCATCACCATCAGGGTGGGGTTGCATCAAAAGCTGGATAATATTTTCCCTATCATTCTCCCTTCCTATCACATCTGAAGCATCAACATAGGAATAAGTCATTTCTCTCCTATGCACAACAAGTGTGGGGTCAACATCAATCCTCTTAAGACCAAAGCTGTTCCCATCAGCAGCTACCTTATCCAATCTATCCCTAAGTTGTTTGATTTGATGAGCCATCCTAATACGGAAAACAAGAGGATTAGACTTAGAAAAGAAGTGCCCTACCTTCATCCTGGTGCTGCCAGAAGCTTCGACCACTTGGTTGCGCAAGGTTTGGCAGTCAAATCCATCCAATACATCTTCAGCATCGAAGCAGACATGTTGAATCTGCGTCAGCCACTCACGCAAGGCATGGCTTTGTTCCTTCTTCTCCTCAGCATCCAATAATACAGCTTTGACAATTAACAAAGTGTCTTTGAACCCTTTGAGATCGTCATACACACCATAGGCTCGAGAAGCTTCTTCACAAACATGAGAAGCAAGCTTGTTTAATAGGGATTTAGCAACATCGAAGACAAATGAGTCTGCCATGTCAATCGGGAAAGAGGAGAAACAGAGTATGGATACAAGTTTGTGGTTGTGTTGATTGTGCCTCCAAATCGAGATTTGTTCATATAACAAAGTTAACCATACAAAGTTAACAGAGTACGGATAAAAGTCGTTGTTTATTTCTTTCTTTAAGAGGTTAGGTTGTGTACATCGGTATATGCTAATGGAATATACGCCATTAACAAGAGATAAGTCACCCAATAGACAGATAGCATTTGGTACAACACTAAAGTTAGGGTTTTCAAGATCTCTCAGTGGAATCTGACTTATTACCAATTTTGAAATGCAATGAATAAAACTCTCAGTGGAATCTACTCACCTTAGCAGACTCAAATCACTGATTGATGTAAATCCATATAAAATTGCTCAATTGACGTGGAATCTCTTGGAAGTATTTGAAAACTGACAACTTGAACAACCCCACCCTTGTCGAGTGGGCTATTGCAGAGAGGACAGAAAGATTCTGAGGAAACAGATTCATTGGATTTGAGATTATATATCTTCTGGCGTCTTCGAGTTGCCAAGGGAACATTGCCATCAATGATCTCTGGAATCCTGTTGAATTGGAAGGGAATAAGTTTCGTGGCTGTTCTTACAATTGTGCTCTCTCGAGATGGGTTTTCTTAATGCAACACTGGTATTCAATTAATTATTTATAGATTAACTTGAGGCTTACATTAAATATTTATGGGTTTTATGTTTATTATCTAGTAGGTAAAGTGATTGTGTAATGTTATAGAGATTCGTTTTGCGTGTCATATTTTTTTTATTTTGTTTTAAAATGTGTGGGCCCCACAAAATGTTGTGTATAGAAAAATTTGTTGTGTTATGTTAAAGGAGGAAATGAAAACCCAATATTTATAACCTAAATAGTTTACACTTTTATTGAGGGAAATTTTAACGGGAAATAAACACTTAAGATATAGTTGTAAGAATTTGTAAACGAAAATAAGTTATAAGTATATATTAAAAGAAAAAATAAATAACCTCCAAGGGACAATTTGGTTCAAGCAAATTTATGAACAAACCATGCTTAATTTGGTTCGGTTCATGAATTAATTTTTAAAATATCCCTTATTTTGAGGGATAATTCGGTTCGATTTATAATTTAACCTAATTTTTTAGCTATTTTGCGCACCGTAGACAACCTTATTGTCTTGAGACTGCCCTGCCAACGACATGAGACACGTCCATTCAGTGAGATTTATATAATTCAGTGTGACAAACAAAAACGACAATACATGCAAAATAATGTGAAATTTCACACAACTTTAACAGAAAAAACAAAAAAACACCAAATTTATTTATTGTAAATGTTAATGGCATATACAGAGGATTACAAACCCGTCAAAGGCGGCAAAGCATGTTGATCTCTTGGGCAAAACAATCACGCAGGGGGAAGCACAACAGGAATTTCCCATCTAGCATCAACATATTGTATATCTGCAGCTAATGAATATCCTTGACCATGTTAAAACAAGGACACGAGAAGCTGTTACATAAGGTAATTTCCTAAGTAGACTGAAAAGAGAAAGGAGAAACATAAACAGGGGACACCAATCAAAATGTCACTATTCACCAAATTTTTCACTTAAATATCATGTGAACAGAGTTATTTTTTCAATATATCAAAAAAAAAAATTATGCCTTATTTATTTTAGAAGTATCTTTTTATAAAAATTAAAGTTATTTAGATTAAAAAAAAAAATTTCAAAAAAAGACTTTTGATTTCTACATTTTTTAGAAGCTAAAATTTTTAGCTTAAAAAAAGATAACGATTTTTGACTTTTTTTATAACTTCTATTTTTTTTAAGCAGACATATAAATAGATTTTGTAATAGATGTGTTTTTTTTTTCTTAAAAAAAAGCAATTTTTGGCTTGAAAAACACTCATCCAAACGGAGAGTTAAATAACTTATTACTGGTAATGTTTCTTTCTTTCTCTCTTTCTATTTTTTTTTTTGGTGAAATGGTAATTTTAATTTCTTTCTTTAGAAAAATCATAAAAAAGCCTTTTATTTTAAAAAGAAAACCTTTCTTGCTTGAACAATAATCAAAGAACATAATGCAATTTCTTAGGGATGTAAATGAGGTAGGTCGAAACTTACGGCCTAGTCTATATTACGTCAAACTTGACCTATTATAAATAGTTAAATAGAATATATATATACCTAGATTTTAAAAAAAAAAAAATCTATTTAGAAAGCAGGGCATAAGCTTTTTTGTACACGTCGGGCCTATAAGCCTACAGACCGGCCTATATATATCATATTATTTACCTTGAATAAAATTATTATTTTAATAATTTTGAATAATAAAATAATATTATTTTAATTATTAAATATTTCAAATGTAATATCATAAACACTAATTAGTACTTTGAAATATTTATATGAACAAAATGTTAATCTTTTATAACATAACTTGGTTTTAATGTTATTTTAGTACATAACTTTGAAATATAAAAAAATTAGAATACTTGGATTCAATTTTAATTCAAGATATAGAGAAAGAATTTATTTTTTTTACTTATCAATTCTAGGCTATTAAATTATATATTCAAATGCACAAAATATATAATATATTAATTTATATATTAAATATATTTAAAAGATAAAGACATATCATATAAATAAATAAAAAATAAATTTTAAATGAAAATATAATTTAAAATGTTAGATATAAGCTAATTATTTATTTACATAAATAATTAAATATATTATTTATAAAATTGTCTTGTAAATTTGTGTGTCAAATATACATATAAATATGGGTTTTATAAGAGTTATGTTGTAGGAAAAGTGATTGTGTTATGTTATAGAGATTCGTTTTGCGTGCCGGAGTTTTTTTTTTTTTGCTGCGGACCCCACATGTGTGTAGGAAATTTTTTGTGGTATGTGACATGATAGATGATAAACCCTATAAATATATATAAACACTGACTCATTGACAGTATAAATTTTTTATATGATTATTTTATTTTACATTTAGAGAAACCAATAAATAACCCATCTTCCACAAGAGTTTCTAAGAACACCCCCACATGCCATACTTCTAGCCTTCGTTGAACCAAAAATATGACTAGCTTGCAGGATGCTATCAACAAAGGCATGAATGCTGTGAGCAAGGTTGGTAGGCCAAGCTTGAGTACCGTTAAACACCAACGAATTCCTCTCCCTCCAAATCAACTAACAAGTCATTCCAAATATCAAATCCCAGTTCCTGGTCTGCATTACTTGGCCATGAGAACCAAGGTTTTGCTGCAGCCAGTCTAAGCATTCCCTATTGAAGAAGTGACTTTTATTTCTGTCGATACCAACCTTATACCAGATGAAGACAGTCCTCTGGCATATTATGGCATCTTGGGCACAATGCAGATAATGATATGTGTAAACAACCTTGGCATACAAGGTGGGAGTGCCCAAAACCTTATAAACTCCACATTAGTTAATGCAACAAGCCCAGCCTACACAAGAAAAAGTGCGAGACGGCGAGACTCTAATACCATACAAAGAACCTTGGGATACACCACCCAAAAAACTAGCTCAAAAGGTGGGAGTGCCCAAGGCCTTATAAAGGCCACATTAGTTAATGCAACAAGCCCAGCCTACACAAGAAAAAGTGCGAGACGGCGAGACTCTAATACCATACAAAGAACCTTGGGATACACCACCCAAAAAGCTAGCTCAAAAGGTGGGAGTGCCCAAGGCCTTATAAACTCCACATTAGTTGTTCATCCAACCAATGAGGGACTATATATCTCAACAATATGTGACTCCTTGCTCGATCCTCATTAGTTAAGAGTTTCTTTCCAAATAAGAGCCAAAGGAACACTATAATCCTTCGTGGGCCTTTCCAATTCCAAGCTAGGGACCAGTTCACCATGGTACTGGAAGAGGAACTGCAGTTCGATAAACAGTCATAGGTTTTTTTAACAGAGAATGCTCCATCATGAGAGTAGTCAGTCAGTCCCATATAACACTGCCATCATCACCTGTATCACCTGGGGGAACCATCCCTGCAATAGTTCTAATAGCTTCCTTCTGGTGTTACATATCATATTCCTAAATGTTTAATGCCTGAGAGATGTGTAATTTGCAAATAATCAATGATTCAAGGGAAATGAAGTGATGTATCTCTTCTAATAAAGACTTGAGATCTGTTTTCATAATTTGAAGAGAAGTCAAATGTGCTTTTGCAGTCTAAGACCACAGATTGTTTTGTGGTTATTCCTAAGTTGTCCGAGAGACCAAAAAAAGGGCCGACCCAGTTCAAATACCCACTTCATAAGTGTCTGGGGAAGGGAATACTCTAAGCAGTTTTTCCCCTGCTTTTTGCAGAGAAGCTGATTCGAACCCGTGACCTGACACACCACGGCAAGCAAGCTTACCACTGAGGCAAGCCGGCCCTTCAATAAATTTTTGTTCAATCTTTCAAGCTTCATGCATCTTGCAAATGTTAGACTCCTTATTTATGCAAACAGAAAATTTTACTATACCAAACTTTCTGAATACTTAAATCATGGCCTCCAATAATACAGAGGAGATTCACCAAAAGGCTCCATTCCTTAATGATAAATAAAAGCTATGGCCATTTAAATCACCTTCAACAAATAACAAATACAGACTTTTCTTAGGTATGTTTTGAGTAATACAGGGATGGAATAAAATAATCATTATCAATTCTTGGGCTACATCAAATCAAACATGCTGATGGAAACAATTATTTTCCATCCTCATTCCTGATTCCCGAGAATCTAAAGTGTTTCGCTGGCATTTTTCTTCTCCTCATGGTGTTGTTGAAGCCTCTTCATCTCCCTCTTCATCTACATTCTACCTTACCTGTAAATGAAGGAAAGGTTACTGTGAAAAAGTCTTCCACTTTTACTGATATACCAAACATGTACTCTTTTTTTTTTTCCGATTGAACTTTATCCCCATGAAAATTTACACTATCTTACTACTAAGATTCTGCATTTCATTCAATTGATGAAAATGAAGCTCTTAACTACTTGAAACTGAACTAACCAACTTCTACAGCAACTATCAGCAAATTGATGTGGGCTTTCCCACTAGGACTTAATGTCAAGAAAATTTAAATACAATAAAGTCTATTATTTTTCTTTTTTTTGGAAACAAGTCTATTATTTTTCTTTCTCTAATTTATAATTGAAATATTCACAAGGCTAATGTTAGAAATGCAAATATCTATTAACAATGGCTTTATATACGACGAACCATTAATTTCTCTAGCTCCATACCAAACATTCTATAAAAGTGGATAGGATTGAAAAGTGTGTCAATGTTTTTACCTTCGTTCCTTCTCTCCTCATGGTTGTCCAATGTAAAGGCGTTTGATGTGAGCAATCATGGGCCAATACTCACCATATTGAGGCTGACATTTTCGACACAATTCAGGACAACCATCTATTCCCAAATATTCAAGGGCAGTGAGGCGATGCATGTCACTTGGAAGATACAACAGTTCAGGACAGTTCTGAATGAGTAGATACCTAAGATGACTCATTGTTGTCAGCCACTCAGGAAGCATCTTGAGATTAGGAAAATCTACAATTGCAAAGGTTTGTAAAGTGTCCGCAGCTCCTTGAATCCACGGAGGCAATGTTTCTCTCCCTGGAAAATCATTAAGATTCAGATATTTCATCCTCAATCTTTGGATTGGGCATTCATAGTTCACTAACATCATTGGACTGTTTTTAACTAGCAGACCCTCCAATTTGGAGAGAATATAGAGAGGAAAAGACCCAAGGCGCCCACATGATTGAACTTTCAATACTTCAAAGGAAGTGAGTTCTTCCCCCTTGAACGAAAACTCCAAATTGTCACAAAATTCAAAACTCAAAGTTTGAAGATTGCTTAAGCTTGCAATTTCATTCAGTGACAAAAAAGATTGTTTTGTTGTTATAGACAGTCGTCGAAGGCTGATCAGATTCCCTAATCCTTTAGGCAGTGTTTCAAGCTCCATGCATCCAGCAAGTGACAGAACTTGCAAATTTTGGAGTCTGCATATAGATTGAGGAAGTCTTTTGATTTCGCAGTTATGGGAAAGATCGAGAACTCGTAGATGCTCCAATTTATCAATTGAATTAGGTAGAGTCTTAAATGAAGAATTACTTAAATCTAAATACCTTAAGTATCTGTATCTTGATATCCATGTATCCAAAAGAGTTTCACTGGCAAGACCCACTCCTTTCATGGGAAATAGTATAGTTCTCACTCTTCTGGACTTGGGGAACGAAGCATGGCTATGTGAATCATTTTGTACAACTGATAAATGCCTTACTTGTTCAGGTATACTCCGAGTACGAGAGTCTACCACTAGAAACTCCTCTTTCGCAACATATAGTGCAAGATCATGCACTAAATCATGCACTTTGAAATAGTAAATGTAGCCAAAGTCCTTAAAATCCTGAAGAAATGATCTTGAATACAATTCATCTATATATTGTCTTGCAATATTCTCTTGCTTTTGACTTCCATCCTTGGATTCAAGTAATCCATGCGACGCCCAAAGATTACAGATTGTAGAAGTAATAAAGTCAGAATCTTTGGGAAAAAGGGAAAAGTAAGCAATACAATGCCTCAAATGGGATGGCATTTGATCATAGCTTAACTTAAGAGCCGGTAAAATGTCATCCTTCTCTTGTTTTAAATTCCATATCTCATGGTCTCTTACAAATTCCCATTGATCCAAATCAAATTTTGAGAAAAGGGAACTTGCTAATGTTCTCACCGCTAGTGGAACCCCTTGGCATTTTTTCACAATTTCATTCCCGATCTCCACTAAGTTTGGATATTTGTTTTCTTGGCCTTCCTTAAATGCCAATTTGACAAACAGGGATAAACAATTCTCAAGGGAAAGACCATCTAAAACATACGAGGAAACATTTTCCATCATTGAAGCAATTGAGTTACTACGTGTTGTCACTATGACTTTGCTTCCTACTGCGCCAACTTTTATTAAACTTTCCAATTCAATCCATTTTGCACGATCTTCATTCCATATATCATCCAAGACAAGTAAGAACTTTTGACCAGAAAGCATACGTCGAAGACGCCCTTGTAGCTGCTCAATATCCAAGTTACTAATGTTTTCATGGTGAGCAAGAGCAGTACTTGCAGCAGAATCTAAAGCAGAATTAATGATTTTAATAATTATCTGCCTGATGTCAAAATCATTAGAGACACACACCCACATCTTCAAAGGGAAAAGCTTACCTATCCTCTCGTCATTGAACACCAACTTAGCAAGTGTGGTCTTCCCCAAACCTCCAATGCCCACTATGGGAATAACACAAAGACTTTTATCACCATCACCATCACCATCAGGGTGGGGTTCCATCAAAAGCTGGATAATATTTTCTCTATCATTCTCCCTTCCTATCACATCTGAAGCATCAACATAGGAATAAGTCATTTCTCTCCTTTGCACAACAAGTGTGGGGTCAACATCAATCCTCTTAAGACCACTAAACTTGTTCCCATCAGCAGCTACCTTATCCAATCTATCCTTAAGTTGTTTTATTTGATGAGCCATCCTAATACGGAAAATAAGAGGATTAGACTTGGAAAAGAAGTGGCCTACCTTCATCCTGTTGCTGCTAGAAGCTTCGATCACTTTCTTGCGCAAGGTTTGGCATTCAAATCCATCCAAAACATCTTCAGCATCGGAGCAGACATGTTGAATCTGCCTCAGCCACTCACGCAAGGCATGGCTTTGTTCCTTCTTCTCCTCAGCATCCAATAATACAGCTTTGACAATTAACAAAGTGTCTTTGAACCCTTTGAGATCGTCATACACACCATAGGCTCGAGAAGCTTCTTCATAAACATGAGAAGCAAGCTTTTTTAAAAGGGATTCAGCAACATCGAAGACAAATGAGTTGGCCATGACAAACAGAGTTTGGATACAAGTTTGTAGTTTGTGTGTTGATTGTGCCTCCAAATCGAGACTTGTTTTGTTCATATAACAAAGTCAACCAATAGACTTCGTATGTTTCTTTCTTTATTTAAGAGGTTAGGTTGTGTATATCGGTATATGCTAACGGAATACACGCTACTATGTCTTTCTTTCTTCAAAGACAATTTTTAATTATTTACTATTCATATACGATCTACACGATTTGCATACTACATGAAATTCTTGAGTGTAAATGCAACTTACTTGAAGTTAATAAGGGAGTATTTATAAATTTTTTTCTTAATTATTGCAGTATTTTCATTAATTGCATTTTGGCTTAAATGAGCAGAACAGAGCAAAAAGCAAGCATGATGATATCCACATAACATTGGCTACTAGAGAAACGTAACTGAAGACTTTGCTGCAATAACATAATGCACACGAGCAACATAGGATTTTGTTTACTTTCTCTCACTAAAAAACAAAATCTATACAAGTTAATTTTATTTAATAATGAGAAAGGTTATACTTACAACTTTTTTTTTTACATCCTCTTACAACCATATATCTTAACCCTTGATTTCCGTCGATCAACAGTTATCATTTATTATGATATAATAATTAATTAATAAACTTAATTTACGAAAATCTTAACTATCAATTGACGGAAATCAATGGTTAAATATATGATTCTAACAAGTTGTAAAAAAAACTATAACATTTCCCTTTAATAATTACTGAACCCATCAGCATTCAGCAACATTTATGCACAAAAGATAGGGCTGAACCTAAAACGTGAAAATGACAGTATTTTGCTGTTTAGTTTCATCTTTTTTTAAGGAAGGATATTCCAACTACCAGAATTTTCTACTATTAACTTACTACCTATCTAATCATCATTGAATCAAAGAGAGAATGTTTAAAAAAATTTGAAAAAAGTGAAAAGGTTGATCCAACGGTGATTAGATAAGTAGTGAGATGGTAGTGGAAGGTTTTGGTAGTAAGAATATCCTCCTCATCTTTTTTTAATTATAATGTTTAGTTTCATCTTTATCTACAACTTTAGATGAAAGTCAATGAAGTACAAACTGCCAGTGTCTTCTATACGTGGCATCTAATCTAATATCAAAGACTCAGTACATCATTTACTTAATTTAGAAATAATATTATTTTTTTTTTACAATTTTACCATTTTTTGTATGGTTATTTTTCCCTAAACCATAACTTTTTTCAACATTTAGTAAAAAAAATACATATTACAATAGTACCAAAGATATGCTCCTATATGTCATCCAAAATAATTGATCAACATAATAAAGATTTTCAAACACAATTATCCACGGATGTAATTAATGTTCCTTAAATAATTAAACTAATTTATGTTTTACACAAGCTCGTAAATCATAATTTTCCATTTTGATATTCGCACAGT
>JAVKPL010006538.1:0-26849 GCA_032173675.1 Gastrolobium villosum | reverse complement strand
CTCCTTGCGATCTGGGTCTGTGTTAGAGATTCTCTTCTCCAATTTCTTGGCCACCCAATCTCTTGTAGCCCTTTTATTCTTGAAGACTCTACAGCAAGTATGAAGTATCTTGAAAAGTCTTAACTTGGAATGTCTTTGCTTACTGTTCCAGGCACAATACACCATCCATTCACAGTCTTCTACACTGCACTTGGCCCTTACTCTCACCTTGTCATTCTTTATCCATTTGAAGTTCCTCCCAAGATTGATATTATAATCTTTTACTGCACACTTAAACTGGTCCAGATTCATAAATTTCATACCAAGTTCTAAATAGACATGCCCAAAAGAAGCTTGTTCATTGAACTTTGGCATAACAGGTCTTGCATTCTCATCATCATCACTTGAAGGAGGAGTCCTCAACTCCTCCGAATAGGTATGTCCTTCTTCCTCAAATGACATCATGGTTTCCTCTTCCTCAAGTTCTTCAGATTCAGAGTCTTGAATTGGGGCATCCTTCTTGACTGCCTTCCTCCTTGGGGCAAGTTTTGCAGGCCTTTTTTTGAACAACTGGCACTTCCATATCATCATCCTCATCTTCTGAATCATCCTCAACACCAGGTGGGGAAAGCTTGTAAACCTCATCCTCTGCATTCTCATATGAATCTGAGTGTGAGAAATCATGGTCATGGTCTGAATTCATCCTATCATCACCTTGTGAACTAAGGTCATCAGCAACAACATCCACTTGGGGTTCATCCAAATTCTTCCCATCATCACCTTGTGCACTAAGGTCATCAGCAGCAGCATCCACTTGGGGTTCATCCAAATTCTTCCCATCATCACCTTGTGCACTAAGGTCATCATCAACAACATCCACTTGGTCTTCATCCAAATTCGGCCCATCCTCACCTTCATCCAAATTCTCATCTTCACTTACAGAAGGTGATGCACTGTCTTCATCATGGTCTGAATTCATCCCATCATCACCTTGTGAACTAAGGTCATCAGCAGCAGCATCCACTTGGTCTTCATCCAAATTCGTCCCATCCTCACTTTCATCCACATTCTCATCTTCACTTGCAGAAGATGATGCAAACTGGGGAATTGAGATACAGTCTTCAAAGTACACATGTATCTTATTGCCATTCTTGACAGCAGCCTCACACATGGCACACACATCCGAATCTTTACTAAGAGGTCTGCGCCCAACATCCAAGTTATGTACCCTTGGCTGTAGCCACATCATCCTCTTGCATTTTTCATAGCCATAATGCTTAAATATGGTGTAAAGGTCACGGATATTGCAGTAGTCAATGTCCATATCTGGTAATGAGTCTGCCCTTCCATTTACATAGTTCAACACTCCATTTTCATCTCTGACTAAAACACCACCGTGATGATAAACAATAACTATGTATTCGGACATCTGTCAAAACCAAAAAAACCATGAATCCACAGACTTTGAAAGTGTAACACAATACAAAGCAATAAAAAAATGAAGTTGTTTTATGGATGCAGACATGCAGACATGGGGTTTTTAAATGGGTCAACCATGGCAGAGACC
Organism: Gastrolobium villosum; assembly: GCA_032173675.1. Taxonomy (NCBI): domain Eukaryota; kingdom Viridiplantae; phylum Streptophyta; class Magnoliopsida; order Fabales; family Fabaceae; genus Gastrolobium; species Gastrolobium villosum. Next base: position 25,303 of record JAVKPL010006538.1, on the reverse strand, counting down.
ACACCACCCAGTTGTTACTTTCTTTAAAAGCAAAACCCTAAATGGAAACATAGACCACAAAGTTCCACCTCGTGCAGACAAAAACAAGCATTAAAAAAAAGGGAACAACATGGGGACCACAAGTATTAAACAAAGGATGACAAACAACAATATAAAAATGTTTCAACTTATAAATACTCATACCTTTTTCAACGGAATGCTCAGCCTCACAAAGTATCCAAACTTGGCCCTTCTTTCTACCACTGTTTCCCTTCGATTCTGGAAAAAGTTGACAATCTTCTAAACGCAAGCACCACGGTTGAATGGACGGTGTTCTTCCTTCCTTCTCAACGATTAAGTGTCGAGGTTAGAAGAGGGGAAAAGGTAAAGTGTCCAACGGTTAGGTGAGGGGCAAAATTGGGTTTTAGAAAAAAGGACTGTCCAACATGGCTGAGCTTGTGCCAAACGACATCGTCCAAGCAGTCCACGTGGGCAACCGCATGTCACTTAACGTGACACATCAGCACCGTCACTCACTCCGTCAATTTTCATTTGACAGAAGGACTAACGTGGGACCTGTTTGACATTGTTGGGGACTTTTTTTTGAGTTTAATTTTCTTAGGGACTAATTTGGGCACCGCTTTTTTGTCAGGGACCAATTTGGGTCTTTACTCATGATTAATTTTGGAGAGTTGTAGAATTTTTAGATAAGTGAATCAATCATAGTTTATTTTTAATTTTCTGCCCTGTTTCTAAAAATTGATTTTTGGAACATATTGATTTACTAAGAGCATAACTTGGGAAGTATAAATCCAAACGAGGCTTATAATATACCGTTGGAAAGCTATTGACATCTAGATTATGTTGGAAAAATTTCAAAATTTTAGAAGAACAAATTATTTATAAATAATTTTACATAAGGTATGGAAACTAAGGTTAATCTAATAAATTAGGTTAATTGCCTATTATGTATGATTTGTAAGAATTAATGTGATTATAGTTATGACTTTTTGGATGGCATGAATTGGAAAATTAATATGAAAGTTAATAAGGGAGTTACTTTAGTTGAAGATTTTAAAGTACACAAGACATAATATGATTTCTTCAAGTTAAAGAAACATGCTTTTAGTGTTTGTTATTAGTAATATGTATACATTGTAAGTTACGAAATAAGTGGGAAATGTCATTTTTATTATGTAACTTGGTTGAGTCAAGTAAGTTTGGATAATCTATTAGTGTCTAAACGAATTGGAAAAGGAAGCAAGCTTAAAGGTAATCTTTAGGTACTGAGATTAATCTCTGTGTGTGCTCCACCATGCCCATTAGGGTAGTGGTTAGAAGTTGTTTGATGCAATAATATAAGTATAACTTGGTCATGCATGTGTTGTTGTTTGGGTACATAGAGTTTTACCGTATCTCTGGTCAGTAGATAGTTACAATATGCCGTAGGGGACTTCCATTGGAGAGGCCTCCGTAGGGAGTTCCAGTTGGCCTGGGGCTATAGAGTTATGATCCGTTGAGAAGCACTATAGGAATGTCTCAGGAGTTATAGTTGTCGGGTGCCTTGACTGATATCCCGGGGATACATTATTGGATGAGAGCCCGTATGCCGTATGCCGAAGGCCATTGGGCTGTATGATTGTGTATGATATGTGCATAGTGCATTATTACGATTTTACATATGAGTGAGCCATTGGGCAGAGTGATCTTCCAGAACCTTTGGATTAATGATATATATTTGTATATCTCACTACGCATTATGGGACTATGTTTAGGTTGAGGACATGGAGTGCATTATTTTTTATGTTATTTTGCATTTTGGGTTGTATTGGATAGGCTAGATTTAGAGTATAAACATTTTATATTGCATCTGTGATATGTACCATGCTTTTATCATGTTGTATTTTGGCTAAGTCTAGTGTTGTATAATTATTGTTATATTTGGAGCATTTTAATTGTAGTTATATTTGATATTTAGAGAATTGTAATTCAATATGATAGACCTTGTAGTAAAGATGTATGTATGTGATGGAGCCATGGAGGGGCCATAGGCTTAATCTAGGTTGTGATGATGTTGTCCAATGATTTAAATGTATGAAATGGAAATATGTGATTAAAATGAGTTTCAAGAGGTTTAATAACTAAGAATGAATTACATTGTGAGTTAATCAAATAAAAGATGTAAATATATTGTAGGTTGTAAGAGCACCAAGGTTTATTACTCCTTTAGTGCCGCCCTTGTCAATTAGGTACCATTTGATGATAAAGGATGCACTTTGGTAAAGTGGGGTTAGTTAATAAAACAAAGGAGATGCCGTCGAATTTTCATATAGAAATGGTCAGTTTTTGGGTCAAATTTGGGAGTGCGTATCTCCCTCCACAGAAGTCCAATTGGGACGTGTCATACACCATTTTAAATTTTGATATGTCAACTATGTTTTCCTAAAATTTGGTACTATTTATAGTTGTATAGCATCCCCTTGGATGAAGAGAACACAAACTGCCCAATCTAGTCAAGTGAAGGGGCTATTCGAGTCCCCTATTTCAAGAAATTGTTTCTACTCAATTCTTACTCAAATTAGGCTTATGAAACATAAAATTAAAGCTCAAGATGTCTAGTATCTTGTATAAAAATTTGAGAGAAATTGGTTGAGTAAATCGTTGGAAATTTCAAAAATGGTGAGGGATGTTTGGTGCTCTGTTTGGAGTTGGTTGGCAGCTTTGCTTATCCAACTTCAAATGGTTATAACCAGAGCTAGAGAACTCCAATTGAGGCGTGTGATACCTTGCTAGAAAGATGATTTAGTCTAGTTTAACATAATTAAAGATGGAAAATTAATAATGTGTGGGTCACGCCCAATATTAAAAAAGAAGAAGCATACTCATAATTAGAAAATCAGAAAAAGTGAGACTTATGCTAAGTGGGTTTATGGAAACCTCTTAGTAACTTAAAATAAGTAATGTATGATGGTTAAGCATGTATTATATTAATTCCATGTTTTGTTTCAGTCGCGACCACAGTTTGTATCATTATGTATTATTATTGTTTTAAATTGCATACGTAATGAAAAGGAAAAAATTTACTCGTATTTTTAAATAAACTGATGTGATTGTAATTGCGCTTAATATCATAATCAATGTTAACCATTCCAGTATATAATGGGTTGTTATAGTTGCTAGCAATTTTGAAAAAACATCCAATATAATGTAAAAAAAAAAGAGATGGAGAAAGAGAAAGTAATATCTAGGATGCTATAACAGATTCCAAATCAGGTAAATATCTCCTAGTGGATTGTGGATTTCCCAATCGACGCCAATTTTTAGCTCCATTTTGAGGTGTACGATAACATCTGGAAATTTTAAAGGTCATGGTAATGATCCTCAAAATGCAAATGAATTGTTCAATCTTTGTCATGCATTATTGGCAAATGTAATTGAGAGGATATTTGTCATTTCTAAATCATGGTTCACAAATTTTAAGTCAATACCTCCGTTTTCATTTAAAACACAAGCAGAGCTTGTGTTAGCATATGTAGCACTACATAACTTTCTTCGCAAAGAATGTCGTTCAAATAATTTTCAATTGAACCAATAGTATTTATTATCACCAGTTAATGAAGAAGATAATTTTCAACCCATTGGTCAAACTCAAGAGTAAGAACAAGAAGATGCTAATGAGTGGAAGGCTAGTATGGTTATAGATATGTGGAGAACTGATGCTTAGTAGAACATCAAGTTACATCAGAATACCGATTGAGAAAATTATATTAGGTTTTACTTTTTTTATTTAATATCGATGCATTTATTTGTTTTTTTTTTATTGATTCTTGTAATTATGAATGTTTGTTAAAATTTCATTTGATTTTTTGAAGTCTTATGAATCCATATTGTCATTTCAAATTTTAAAAATTCTATTATAATCCTTTAAAATCATATCTTATAAAATCTTGATCGTAAAAAAAGTCTTTAAAGTCACTATAATTCCATATAATCTTTTAAAATCTTAATCCAATACACTCCCTAATATTACTTCAATATAAGATATTGTGAGTAATTTTTTTACGTCTATTCTACTAATTCCTTTTAATATTGTTGAATTATAATTATAAAGATGAGAGAGAAAATATGGATGTCAGTTAATATTGTGATCTAGTGGGTATTGGTGAGAAATTTTTTGTTTATCATTTTCAAAACTTTATGACATTGTATTTTTTTCATGTCTATGCTAAAATTGTCGTTGTATTTTGAAGGAGTTTGTACGGTTCAGTTGGAAAAATTAGAGCTGTCAAAATGGGCCAGTCCGGCCTGTTAGGCCCTCGCCCGCATGAGCCAGGGCCAAAAAGCCCGCATATTAAACAGCTCGCACGGGCTAAAAAATTATATAACCCCATGGGTTAGGGTGGCCCGCAGGCCAAAAATCAATTATAGCTTATGTAACATGAAATAAACTTAGAGATATAACCTACTTAACAAACTATAAGTTAAATGATCTTATATGTACATGTTCAAAATGTAAAATAATAAAATATAAGCTATAACAAATAATGTGAATTATTAATGAGAAAGCTGCCAAGAATACAATAAGGGGGCGTTTGGTTGAGGAGAAATTTTTATGAATACTAGGGAAATATGATTACTAAGGAAATGGTTGGGAAGTGAGTTTGGTAGGAAAATGTAAAAAAAATTTGTTTGGTTGGGAAAAATTTTACTAGGGAAATCTGTAACTTTTGTAAAGTCTATGTTTGGCTTGTGGTAAAATATAGATGGGGAAAATAATTGATATTACAAAAATAACCTTGTTTTTAAAAATTACCAAATGGGCGTCACTTGTGGGATCTCCAACAGATCCCCTTTCATTCTGCACTATCTGAGTTACCCAAACCAACTGAATTGAAACTGACCGAGTCAGCCAACTCAGCTCCGAACTGAGTCATGTTTCAACCTAGCACCAACAATGTGAGTTTATCTCTCTCTGCATGCTCATCCAATTTTATCTATCTTATGTTGCTGTTGAGAAAATGCGAGAAAATGAACTTAATAATTCGGTTTCCATTGTTGATGCTCCAAGCTTTTTTGTCCTCTTTTCCACTAGTTGAGGGCATATCTCGCTCATCGTACAATGCCTTAGGGCTTAAATGCATGCGTTTTTTCTCACCGTCGCAGGTTGTCGATGTGTCAAATGGCACTGATAACAACGTCAGAACTGAGTTCTGTTTGCATGTTGTAGTCTTTGTGATTTTCTCTTTATGATTATTTTTTTTCTTAATTTGAATTTTTGAAGAGAGATCATGTTTTCAACCTTCATGTTAGATCATCTTTACCTAAACCTTGAGCGACATCAAGACCAAGGCCATGGTGTTTCCTCCCCAGTGATGCTTCATATTCTTGGAAAAGACAAGGAGAGGAAATTAGATCCTTGTGCTACCTTGTTCAATGAAGAGCGGGAGTTGGACAAGAAGAAAGCAGAGGATCCTTGTGCTACCTTGTTCAATGAAGAGCGGGAGTTGGAAAAGAAGAAAGCAGAGGGTATAATGGTCCGGAAGAAATTGTCAAAAAGTGTTTTATCGACTTTTCACATAAAATCACCTTCCAGAACTCTTTCTAAACAGTGAAGAAAGCTATCATTCGAAGACCAAATTGGAAATGCAATGCAAATAGGATGACTTGGGATTTTGAGTGAATCTATTGAACCAAACGCATGCTTTTTGGATTGCTTGCTTCATTTGCATAGGAATCCTTGGAGAAACTGTCATCCAAACACCACCTAAGGGTGTTATGAGATTAAAGGAAAGTCTGGAAAATGAATGAGACAATAAATGCAAACATGACTGGAATTGACCTTGTGCTCTGCTTTCTTCTTGGCCTAAAATCATAAAAAGTGATAGGAAATAGACATAAAGAACGTCAATTAAATAAAGAACGGTAAATTTAGGAATATTTACCCTCTTGATTTTCATTGTAGAAACACATGTCATATGTGGGGGAAGTTCCTCCCTCTCCAAGTCCTAAAAGTTGAAAGACATTTGATAGTAAAACTAAGATTGAAAAGTAGAAAATATTTTCAGATGCTAAGAGAAATAATTAGCAATCATACCAGCTCACCAATTAGAACCACATTCTCCCCACGGATTACATATAGACCTAAAAGTATGTCACAGTATAGTTTACCAACAATAACCCTTTCAAAGGCACCCTCAAGAACAACATTAGCTGCATATTATTGATAGGAATTTTAGAAAGTCAACCTATATCATGTCAAAGCATTACATAATTTGTGGAGAAGATGAGAAGTTGGTACCAAATTGATCAAAAGAGTGAAGTGTCCCCATGAGCTTTCCACCATCTCTCAGCAACGTAAGAAGTCTCTCTACAACAACAAATAGTTTTATGCCATAAAAATTGATAAGAAATACAAAATCAGTTTAACCTTCAATGAAAACCCAGTCTTATTTACCACTTCCAAGTTCCAACTGGTTTTGTCATTTTTGAACAATATATAGACAAAACCCCTTTCAGAAAGACTTGTATACTAGATATGCCAGAAGTAATGTAAAATCAAGACTATTCATTCACACAAATTACTATTCCAAAGCAATACCATTTGCATCTTTATCTCACCATGAAAAACGATAATTAATGAATAATACATTCTTAACCATTCACCTTTGCAAGAGCGAGACTATAGCTTTCTAGCATTAAGAGGTATAACAACTATAGAGCAAAAACGTCAGAGGTCCATTTTAATTGGCAGAATTAGTGGATATTATGGTAAAATTAAGGAAGAACAACACTATGCAAAATGGAATAATGAATATCCCCAAATCAAAGGAAATAAAATGAGGTCAAACACTGGGATTTTCACTTCTCTTTACCCTATATATTATAAATGTCATCTCCTAGGATTATATCATACCAAGCATGTCTATTAGTATAATTCTTAATTTATTTACACTGGAGGCTCTTAGATATCAAGCAAATTGTTGGGTGGTTTACTAATGGTGGAAAAATATAAGTATTGATGGGGAACGTTCCTCTGTTCTTGCAGAACACAGATTCGTCCCTCAATTCCAATCCAAGTGCGCAAGTGCACGCATCAAGTAATAAAGGGAGTATTAGTGCCCAAAGTATCGTTCCCACGAGGATAGAATTCTAATGATTGTCTTACACTATTTTTATAAAAGTGAAAATGAGAAGAAAAGTTAGTAAATGAACTGTCTGGTCAAACGTTCCCTACTGTCTTGACAACGTTTCTCAGGAACAGCAGGATCAGTCTGGGGGCAAACAATTGCTCGCTGCGTTATGTATGTGATCCTTCCTGTTTAGGAGAAGGTGAGATAATAATCATTGGAGTTTGATAGTTATAATATTTAATAAAGTAAAACTAAAAAAAGAAAGAAATAGAAGTAAATATAATCAAGAGACAACAAGATGGTGATTTAAAACAGTTTTAACAGAAGGAACAAATACACTGCTTCCTTCTTAAAGAGGCTGTTTTCTCTGCTCAAGACTTAGCACTTTTTGGCTTTGTCCCAGTTTCTTTGCCTGCCAACTCTGATTCCTCAGCTTATGGACTAGATGGCTCACAAGTTTCCATATTTCTATGGCTCCCTTGACTCCAACAGGTACTTAGTGCAGAACCTTAAAATGGACGAGTTGGCCCCTTATTCCTAAGGTGACCAGTAGTGTTTTTGCCATGACACTACCTTCCCCCAATCAATAAGCTGTCTGAAATCTCTTCCTTATGGAAGTTCCTTTCTCACTATGTACCCAATTTCCATTGGCGCACAATGAATATAGCTTACTTAGTCAAAGAAATACAAAAAGCTTCAGTCAAGAGTTTCAAAAACAGTTCTTTAAGAGTTTCACAGTTTACCCTTTCCACAGATAGTTCAGCTCATAACTGATAAATTAAACATAATTATTCTAAACTGAAATCACATAGACCCGAGATTCAGTTAAGAGATAACGAATGGAACGAAGAGAAAAATACTTATATTAATTCAAAAGACAGTTTACAAAAAGAAATAGAAAATGGAGAAAGATAGGTTGGTGCTCGTGAGGAGTCTTAAGGGTTGTTACAGAAGAAGAAGATGGGAGCAGAGTGTACAGAGGCATTACATGAAGGGAGCAGGTGCATTAAATGTGCCTCAGTCTGTTACCCTTTTAATATTTTTTAAAGGAATACGTTACCATCCGTTCCTTCACCGTGTTTTTGTCACAAATGTGTAAAACAAGTGATTTTCATGCTGAAGTTGCTCATCAGATGAAGGAACATGTGGTATTTTGCCATCAAAATGGGCTTATAGAAGGGAACGAATTTACGTCCCATGACTAATCATATTCCCTATCTTATTACCATTTATATTTTACTTTTCACACATTCAACAGATGAGGATTATCATTATCACATGTTGGAAGCATGGAAAATCTTGCTTTAACATGTATAGCTCATAACAAACATGCATAATAGTCATCTACTATAACTTGAAAGAGTACCCGTTCCCTTCCCCCACAACATGGTTATGACTAAAAAAATAGTCAAGCACAATTAACACATAACAGCCCAACATAAGATTCTTAATGAAAATTGAATCAGCAGCTTCCACAGAAACACGGAACAAGTTGAACATAAGAAAAGTAGTACAAATCTCTCCTTCCTTAACTTCTTACTCGTGTCCAACCAAGTTCACAACTTTTTGTCAGTAAAATTTACACATTACACAAATAAGATAAAAGCCTTGCAAGAGTCCAATATTTCTCCAACTAAAAATTCTAAAAATTTCAAGTGTATATGAATATGAGAGAGAGAGAGAGAGAGAGAGAGGCATCACTGTCAAGATAACTGGCAAGTGAAGTAGAAAAAAATTATGAGAGTGAAAATGTTTCTTTACCTTAATCTCTTCTAAAGCCCGAGGAATCCCTTTGAAACCTTTCGATGAATATTGATTCTTATTATATGGTAAAAAAGTTACATTAAGATAAATATTTGAAAAAAAATCTTTTGTAAAAAAATACATGCAACGACGCTGAACCCCTAAAAATCCCAAATGGGTTGTTCATATCAGAATCAGAAAACCAATTGTAAATGAAAAAAAACCGACATTGACCCAGAATTAAGTTTTGTCTTTCTTGCATTTTCTTAGTCAACTTGGTGTTTAGTTATAAAGAGATAAAAGACTATACATTCAGTAAATCAGGATCTCTCAAAACAATCTCGAATATTCATAGAATTCCCATAATCAACTCACATCATAATATGCCAAGCAGTCTAATAAATTTAAAATTCACACCAAGTCTGTCAATTTGTAAGATTTGCAATTAATCATCAAGAACACCTGGTATATGCACCCTATATATTCGAATTGGTCAAAAACAGAGTACATGATTTTAACAAAACATCAAACACAAAACAAGTAGTAATTATTACCTCAGAATACGACCATATTTACCAACTGGAGATGGTTTTTTTCCGTCAAAAGCATCAAGCTGGGCATCTGTGACACCCTCCCCTGTATGCATCCAAGGGAGATGGCTGCTAAATCTTATTAGAGTCGCAACGATAACGTAATCAATTCAGTAAATACGTTTGAAGTCACGTGATAAAGGATGGTATTAAAATCGAATTACATAGGTAAAACAACTAGAGATTTAATAAAAACCTTTGAAGATGAAATAGTAAATTTTTTAGAAAAGCTGTCTGTCTCACAAAAATTATATAAAATCGAGCTTACAAGATTTTGAAATCTCGCTTTGCTACGAAGAAAGTAGACATCTGGGGCTTTATGTACATATAAAATTTACTGCATTTGGAGATCTGTAGCTCCGGAAACAGAACTCGTGCATGTTAAATTAGAGTAAAAATCCGAATTTCATACATGCAGAAATTGTTTTTGGAAGAATTAAGTACCATAGGCTAATTGAACTCTGATTGCTTCTAATAAAAATTCAACTACACATGATCTAGTTATGGCTAATTAGTAACCATCATTTTCCTACACATTTTTAGCCAACTAAACCATACTTTGCCTTCAGAAACTTAACTTGTTGAAGTACTAAAATTTCGAACACAAAGTAATAAAGTACATGGTTATATAAGTTCCATAAAAAAAAAACCATAAAACTCATGCTACATCAAGGTTCCACAACAAAACAGAACACGAATTCATAATTTGTCGATCTTCAAAATATTACATCGAATTCAAATGTTCAACATTCAAGCCAACCAAAAGCAGTGAACACATAGTAGCATTCCCAAACAGCAATTAACTCAAACATAATTTTTCCAAGAAAATACTCCATCAAATACTTCTACGTCCTCCTGTAATTTTATAAAATTGAGCCCCAAAAGGGGTGAGAAAATTCTCAGTAGTGTGATAGAAAGTCCAATAATGCAACAATATTAATTTAAATACAGAATTTATAAAATGCCGCATCATCAAATAAATTTCGAATAGATACCAAAATGCAACAGAATGTGTATATAACGCCAGAATATCGTATGTTTCTAGCACTAATGTGCACATACTAACTGAACTCAATGGAAATTCCATTTGGCCCTTACAGAGGGGAATTCCAATTAAGGCATATGCGAACTGAGCCATGGTTCCTTCTCCCTGGTACCTGAGGATGCCTATATGATGAATGCTCAAACACATGCTTCATTTTATTAAATTTCCGGTTATCCAAACTGCATGTACAATGACGTATGCTATGCTATATTTTGCTTCGCACACACATGACAAGAGGTTTGATGTATGATGTTCATGAGCATGACCAAAATTCAGAATCAGAAAATCATAGTTCTCTTGAACTATATCACCAAAATCTTTGAAACAAGATGTGTCCCAAGACCGAAATCCAACAGGTCACCTTCAAGTCATATTACAAATCATTTCAAACAGAGTATTATTGAGACACATGAGTACATATCATAAATTCATGACCTAAATTAATAGTCACAAAAGATTAATCCACCAAACACTTACCTTGAAGCTTTAAATTCTTAACCAATATATCCCCAAGTCAACCCAATCTTCTTGAGGCTTGTGAATCTAATCAATAAAGTACCAATTCAGAATTCTAATTTATTTTCCTATAAATCACATGTAATTCCATTCCTTCCAATCCTTGAATATAATCGAATTTCATGCTTCTAACACTAAGTAAATTCTCTGACTTAGGTTTAATTTACCAATTGTTAGTAAGTGACATACCCATAGTTTCCTATGTATATGTTTTCGGTTTTTAGGCCATCATCTTGGTGTTTCTACTTTCATTTAGCATAACATTACCGACATGGTTTAGGTGTGAGCTAATTAGTATTTTAGCATGCTGTCTACACAATTTCTAACACATGCAAAACTTGGTAATTTCACTAATCTAAAGGAACAGTCCAGAAAATGATGAGGAGCTATCTTCCAAGCTCAAACTCGGTTTTGTGCTTGCATGCACCAAGAGACTATGGTGTTTTCCAACTAAACAGAAAAGAGGGAAGGAGAATGACAAAAATATGTCCTCCTTGTTTACATTCAAAAGCCGAAACAGTGAGTGGTGAGAGGGAGAGCTTGATTTTCGATTTATACCTTCTTGCATGTACCTAAGTGCTCACAAATTGGTTGGGGAAAGCAGCCACCAAGGGATGAGCAAGCACCCTCACACTCCTACTATCCAAGAACTCGAGTTTTCAGCTGCATGCAAGGGGAACACTCCATCAAAACCGAATGGAGTAGATAGAAACAAGAGGATAGTGACGACACTTTACCTCCTTGAACTTGAGGTTCGGCCAAGCAATGGAGAAGGAAGAGGAAAGTAGCTTAGGTGACGAGATTTTCTCTTTGGGGCTTGCGACTTTGAGAGGAGTTGAGAATAAGAGTATAAGGCTGATTTTAATTCCGAACCAAAAGACAAGCAAATCAGATTTCTTTTTCTCTTTACAAGGCACATAGGATGGAGAGATAAAGATGGATAAGTGTTACTTCTTGACCACAAAGGAGCAAGCATGCAGATTTCTTAGGATAAGCTAATGGATTAGCCAAGGATCAATTGTAGGAAGGATTGGGCTGACTTAAGTCCTCAAATAAGGAGCTTGGGTCGTCGCCCTTTAAGAAGAAATTGACCCAATTTAATTGTCTAATGCACATTATTTCATGTAACTACTAGGTAGTAACTAAGATTTTTGTATGGAGTAATTAAAATTAATCCTATCCTACTTATACTTGTATTTCAATTTCATAACATGCATTCACCTCCATAATTGCATTTTAAATAAACTTCCTAATTTATGCAAGTTGTTACAGTATCTGTTTTTTTTTCATTAAATAACTAGGATTTTTTTTTTCAAATGAGTTCAATATAACCATATTATCAACCATGTAAATGCCACACTATAATATAAAAGGAATAAACAAAGACAATTTTTGAGAATATCGTGAAGCTACACTTCGAAACAAACCATCATCAGCATGAAGAAATTAAGGTTATAAAACTCAAATCCAAAAATAAAATAAAAAATACTGACTGTGAACTACATAAAGCACACTAGAATGCATATAATCATGCAAAAAATATCTTAACCAACCTAAGAAAAGAAAGCATATTAACCTGTGAATTAAATTGATTATTGGACGATCCTTATATTGGAGCTAACATGGATCAAATCTTGCTCTGTTAATCCACTTACAAGATAAAGAAAAAAAGAAAAAAAAAGAAATAGAAGAAGAAGAAGAAGGAAACTATACTCTGCGAAGAAGAAGAACTGGGTGAAGAAGAATAAATCGGAAGAAGAAAACCACGACAATAGAGAGAAATGAGAAATTGGGGTTTTAGGGTTTGAAAGAAAAAAGAGTGGGTTGGCGCGTGGTTAACCCCACCCTAACCCAAAAGAAATGAGGGTTAATGGGGCTAGGGTAAAAAATAACTCTCCCATATGTAGGCTGAAAAAAAGGGTTAAAAATTGGGGCTGTAGGGCCCAGCCCGCGGGGAGGGGTCTGTTTTGACGGCTCTAGGAAAAAATAAAATAATTTGGTTTGGAAAAATCAAACCAATTTTAAAGAATAGTTTACTTTAGATCTTAAATCGATTCGGAAAAAAATATTTAATTTTTAAATTAGTTTAAAAAATGTTGTATGATTTAATTTAGTTCACCAATAGTTCGATGAACCCATTTTAAAAAAATAAATTCAATTCTTGAATACATTCATAAAAGAAGAAAGATATTACATATATTTTTTATGCCTATTATATATATATATATATATATATATATATATATATATGTATATATATATTTCTATTATCTTTAGATCACAATTTCAAAAAAAATAAAAATGATGGTCCATCCAAAAATTATAATTCTTTAAATGCAGTTGAAATCAATTTCACTTTATTTCGGTTGATTTAATTTTTTACATACTCCTAATCCCTCTTAATAGTCTTATTTAAAATATAAGTATTTTACAGTCAATGTAGATAAGTTATCTATATTGAGCCCAAAATGATGTCGTTTCAAGGTGAAAATCAAGTTATTTTTGTAATTATAATTTATGTCAGGGTAGTAATAATCTTTTTCATGATAATTTTTAATTTTTCAACTCAAAACGAGGTCGTTTCGGGAGTGAGCGAAGATAACTTATTTATATTAAGGGTAGAAACATTAAACATTTCCTTAATCTAATAAATGCAAACACTAAGGTGGTGTTTGGTTCACGAGTATATCTTAGTTCATCGGGGAAATGTAATTACTAGGGATCCAAAGAGAAAATAGAATAGATGGGAAAGTTAAAAAAAAGTAGTTTGGTTAGACAAAATTTTACCAGGCAAATATATGCAAATTTTGAAAACCTATGTTTGGTTAGGAAAAAATATGGATGGGTAAATGATATAAAATTACAAATTTATCCCTTATCCTATTAAACAAACAAACAGCCACACGTATGCCATTTATCCTCCAATTTATTCTTGTTTCGGAATGATTATCACTCCTAGAGAAGACTTAAGAATATTATTATGGCATGTATCTGTATAATTATTGTTGTAAATTCCAGATTTATGAATGATATTCAAAGGTTTAGCTTAGTGCAAAGATAAGTCATAAAGGTTTTAGTTTCAGCTTCTGGTCATGAGCAGACAATGTTCTGTGACATGTTGAAATGATTTTTTTCCCTCCTCTGATTCAGATATGGATCTATGGAAACAGTTTCGAGTCCTTCCTTGTTACTGTTGTTACCCCCAAGAAGGAATCACTTGAGGTTTGGGCAGAAGAAAATGGGAACTCAGGAGTATGGCATTGGGAACTGAGGAGTATGGTGCCATTGGATCAAAAAATCAAGCACATAATTCTTCTTCTTTTTGAATAATTTATTTTATAATTATCATCGTAGCCCAGGCTCAGAAAAAAATTTAGTGCAATTGTGTGCACATTATCTTTGATTTTTCTGTCAGTTTATATTTGAAGTCCATTAGACTCTGTAGCTTGGTCTGGTGTAATGCTAGTATTCAATCAATTCCATTGGATTTGAGTCTGTATTTTCTTTTGAGAGTCCAATTACGATGAATACAATTTGACAGCAAAACACGACATCTTTTTAGTCTTATTATTTGCTTGACAGAGGTATCCATATAGCAAGAGTGCAAACAGTTTCCAAAAATTAACAAAGTTCATAGCAGTAGGACCACCAAATTAACATGCAATGTTCTGCTGCAGCAACCTGTACCAATATAATAGTTAAAACCCTGAAAGCTAAGAGACCCAATACATATAGACCCAATACTTATATTAATATGTGAATTTTTATTTTCTATAATTGGATCCTTTTTGAACTCAAAAACTGAAGTCATATTTAACTAGTCCAAGAAAACAGATTGTCAACACAGCACATATCAATAACTCTTAATACAGAAAGCATCTTGAGGGTCCTTACATTGGAGCATTTTTACGTGTAATACATACAACCCTACATTAAAAGGTCTATACAAATATGTCCATATGTCAAATGACAGCAAAATACATTAAATAATAACATCTCTTTGCTTTGATTCTTTTAGTCCACGATCTCCTCTATCTGTGGTTCAGATCAACATCAAGTTCTACAGTCTGTATTTGTCAAAACAGCCTCAGTTGGTGTTGACAACAAGGTTCAATAGTAATTAGCAACCAACTTCAGACCTGTAATAGGAGTTTAACCTATTTCCATAGAATGCAAACAGCAGCAGTAAGGTCTAGTAGTCAGCAAGTACAACAACAAATTAAGTACCAACCATTGCCATTTTAAATCAGCTTCTGGTATTCAACAATCGTTACAATACTACTGAAATATATGTAATAGGATTGATAAATTTTTAATACAAAAATATGTAAATTACATACCTGTTGCAACCCAGTAATTGGTACCAAAAACAGCTTACATGGCATAGGTAGGTAACAGCAACACATGACAATGGATAGCTTTCCAAAAATTGCAATGATAGCCAATAGCAAGTGGTTCAAGAGAGATGAGACATAGATATGTTGTCCTGTTCATAGCACTAACTAACCTATTTTACAGTAGACATATGATAATAAAACATTAGCTTCACACCAAAAGGCACCATAGAGAGTATGGCTATATTCACATACACAGCACCAAAAAAGACACTTCTACGTCTATAGAGAATTAGTCAACAGCCCAGCCAGCAGACACTTCCTTCGCTGTTTATTGCATTGCATGAAGACATCTGTCAAAGTTTTATCCTTTCCCAACTTCACGCAAACTTGCACCATCTGATCATCAGTAAGACCTCCAATTTTTTCCAGCTCTGCCATAAGTGACATCCTCCTTATACTCCCACCAACATTTTGTTGAAAGCACGAAACAGCTTGTCAATACTATCAATAGTTCGGCTATAGTTGCAATTTATATCTTTCATTACATCAACTATTGGAGCAACCAAAGGATCATCAGGTCTTTCTCGTTTCTTACCTTTTTTGGCAGTAGCAGTATACACTTCTGAGGGCATCACTACTTCTTCAGCTATGATGTCTGGCATCACTGGCTCTTCCAATGGAGTGGGTATATAGTCCCAGTAAGGTCCAGGTAGTCCTCAAATGCATTCACATTCTCCGCATTGCATGCAGCAGTATTTTCCATGCCATTGACCGATTCAACCATTGTTTCCGCATTACCTCCAGTGGCTGCATCCTTCCAAATATCGTCCCCAATACGTCAAAGTGGGGGAATGGCTTATTGTAAAGACCTTTGGCATTAGGGTGAGACTGTGCAAAATTAAAATGAGTCAGCTACACATAAACTATGAAAGCAAAACAGAAATGACAGTTGTTCTTGGAAAAATAAAATGTTAATAATAATGTTACCTTTACCCAATCTTCGAATATTTCTTTCTCGACGTCAATCATTTTTTTTGGCGTCATTCCAACCGAAACCACTCCCACCACCATTTTCGGTCATCTCAGAAATAACATTGTACCGTTTTTTCAACAATTTCACCCTGGAGGTAATGTGTGGGATACCTTTAATTGAACAGTTAGGTATCTTGAGGTGCATCATCTTCTCTATTGTAATAGAGAAGCCCGGTTTAAACCCATTCTCACCTCTGAAACATGGTATATGTAACACCCCGTATATATCCGGTAATGTTATCATATTATCGTATTAAGCTGCGCTTAATTAAAAATGCGGAATATCTTTTTCTTTTCAATTATGATGCCATTATCATTACCAACTTGCTTATTAACAGTTAATAAAAACATTGCCTGTATGTAATTGCAATAAAATAGCTAACTGAAATACCTCGTTAAATAACATAACATAAGTGTAAGTCTCTAGTCACGGAACTACAACACGTAGACCGGACCAACTAATCAGTTAATACAACTCAGCTCAAAGTACTAACATAAAGTGACATGGACAAACCCCATGCTTACACAAATAAGGCAACAAGCCCAACATCAGTCTCAGCATCAACAACATAATAATAAAGGTGCAGAAAACATAAACAGCATCTAATCCAGTCATGCTATCAACAGAGCGGTCAAAACATTAATCATCAATCATGCTCTGGCCTCTTGCCACCAGAGACATCAGCCCCCATACTACCTGAACCTAAAATAAGCATTCCCCAACGTGGGGTGAGATCTCTAAACAAGAAATCTCAGTAAGACAAGGGGTCCTCAAGGATCTTCCACCCCAAGCTCACTTACATGTGCAATATAAGTTTAAAAACAGTTCATCATCATCAGTTCTAAAAAAATGCAATGCAGCAGATAATCATGTCATGTGTGTCATTACTATTCTACTGGCCAGAGAAATGCAGGAATACGTCTATCTCCTACATATAGTGCAAGACGCCACTTGCATCCACCCCGGATCACCGTATTGTATGACGCCACATACTCAGGCTTACCGTCAAGATGGAACAACACATGCATATTAAAAGCCATTACATGTAAAGTTCAATCAACATTTCATATGTTCAAAAACATGTAACACAGCATGCATATACCATATCCCCATGGAACATGGTGGAACCACAACATGGCTAAACCGAGGACACGAAAGATTACCTTGCAAGCTAACACCCAAAGCCAAGAGTCCACAAGCTCACAGTCCCAACATAGCAGAATCACAATCTGTTATGGACCAATATTATATCAATAATCATGCATCTCAAGCATACAACTTAAAGACAACGCCTTTCCTTTACGTTTTGCGTCTTAAGGCTCCGTATAAGCCATAAGCCCTTAATCACTTGATTCTGACTTAGTTCATTAATTACAGAAGTCCAACTTCCTTAAACTAGGGTCCACAAACCCCCAATAGCCTACTATTTGCACAGAGAAGCTACTGTTCTTCGAAATCCCAAAATATCCGGATATTCATCGTGGCATACCCGGATATGCAATACCCGGATATCTCACTGACCATATCCGGATATCAGGGTCCCATATCCGGATATCAATATCCGGATACCATATCCGGATATCCATATCCGGATATCTGTTCGACAAATATCCGGATATTTCACGACAGAATGCAGTTCAGCATTTTCGTGAAGATATCCTTCCAAGGTTCCATTTTTAACACTTCAACACGTTAAAGTATGCATTTTTAGACCCACTTAGGTTAACATTCCAGTTGGTTACTTACTTAACCCATTTACATGCAAAGACTTCACCTTTAAGCCATCAAAATACATGATCAAGAGAAGGCAACTCACCAAAGGTTCAAAACAGAGGCAAAGGCTGCTCTTGGAGCTCACCACCAACCCCAAAGGTTCTGACTTTACACCAAACGAAAATGCTTTCACAAAGGTTGGTCCTTTCTATACAAAGGTCACCATTGGACCTCAAAATGCCACAACTATGGCTTCCAACCCTCAAACCACCCCAGGCCAGCAGCCTCACCAACACACAGAGGCCGGAAACTCAGAAGTACACACTCACACTTCCTCACCATGCATGCTCTCAAGTGTTTAGGAGAAGAAATTTGAAGGAAAAGACCTCGAGGTTCAAGAAATGGTGAAGAAGAGTGAAGAAGGCACCAAGTCAGCAAGGTGGCTCCAAACTCAGAGGAAATCACGTAGGAAAAGAGGCACCTAGGGTTTTGTGCCCTTAACATGCATATAAATAGCCACAACACTAGAACGCGCAATATAAGCCATAATAGCTACGCAAAAGATCTTGATCCCAAACTTTGGAATCTTAACCTACTCATTTTTCTAAGAATTATCATATTTTTATTTTTTTCTGAGCACCTTTCCGGTACGCGCTTTTCCACGGCCAGTATCAGTTTTGGCATCAGATCTCTTTATTTTGACTTGAAACTCGTTTTACAAGTCCTACATATTATTCTAGTAATTATCATGCACTTATTATAATTTTCCGGGATACTTTTTCGGTACGCATTTATACCGACTAGCAGAACCGGTATCTGCACTTTTCTTCCGAAAAGCAACTTTCAGCATTCTTACCCACTAATTATAATTATTAAAGCCTCATAATAATTATTAGGGTCAATTATGGAATTATTTCCTAATTATCACAATTAATTCATTAATTATCTTAATTAGCGGTGCGGGTTCTTACATTCACCCCACCTTTTTAAGGATTTTGTCCTCAAAATCAGAATATACTTGTCTCGAAACTCTGGATATTGCCGGAGAAGCTCGTCCTCTCGCTCCCAGGTACACTCCTCAGGAGTCCTTCCTGACCATTGCACTTTGACCATCGGAATGATCTTGCTCCTAAGCTGCTTCTCGCCGCGATCGAGAATCTTGAGTGGTCCGACATGAGTCTTTAAGTTCTCCCGAACCTCCACATCATCCGGTTGCATCACGTGCGAAGGATCTGCCACGTACTTCTGAAGCTGAGACAAGTGAAACACGTCGTGGATGTTGGCTAAGTTCGGAGGCAAGGCAAGTCGATAGGCAACAGGTCCTACTCTACCAAGGATCTGGTATGGCCCAATAAATCGCAGGCTCAACTTCCTCACTCCGAGTGCTCGTCCAACACCGGTGACATGTGAAAGCCTCACAAACACGTGCTCACCCTCACTGAACTCCAGTGGACGATGCTTGACATCGTAGTAACTCTTCTGGCGATTCTGCGCCTGCTTCAGCTTCTCTCTGATCATCTGGATCTGCTGGGTAGTATCTTGGACAAAGTCCAAGGCAAACAACTCTTTATCTCAACCTCCGACCAGCAGGTAGGTGTACGACACCTCCTACCGTACAACGCCTCAAAGGGTGCCATGCCCAGGCTAGCATGGAAACTGTTGTTATATGAAAACTCCACCAAAGGAAGGTATCTATCCCATGCCGAGCCCTGCTCCAACGTGCAAGCCCGCAACATGTCCTCCAAGGTCTGGATAGTCCGCTCAGTCTGTCCATCAGTTTGAGGGTGATAGGCTGTACTCAGTCTCAACTGCGTACCAAAAGCTCCCTGCAGCACCTCCCAGAACCGAGATGTGAACTTCGGGTCCCTATCACTGATGATACTCTCGGGCACCCCGTGAAGCCTCACGATTTCGCGAACGTACAGTCTGGCCAACTGCTCTGTAGTGAAGCTCACCTTCACTGCAAGAAAATGGGCAGACTTCGTCAATCTGTCCACAATGACCTACATCGAGTCACAGCCAACCTGAGTCTTCAACAAACCCACAACGAAGTCCATGGAAATGCTCTCCCATTTCCACTCGGGAATCTTAAGAGGTTGAAGTTTACCAGACGGTTTCTGGTGCTCGATCTTCACTTTCTAACAAATCAAACACTTGGACACGAAAACAACAACATCTTTCTTCATGCCCGGCCACCAGAAGTTCTTCTTCAGATCTTGATACATCTTTGTAGCACCATGATGGATAGAAAACTGGCCCTTATGGCCTTCTGCCACAACCTCATCAGTCAACGGACCTCGAGGAACCACAATCCTCTGCTGAAACATCAGGAGTCCATCCTCATTCCAAGACACACCGTCTTGGTTCTTCACATAATCCAGGAACTCTCTCTGAACTTGCGTCTCTTTGATCTTTTCCAACAGCTCGTTCACAACGTTTGCTGCCTCCAACTCGAGAAGTGCACTCTTGCAAGGACTGGTCACTGCCAACTTCCGAAACTTCGCAACCACATCAAAGTTACAAAGTAACGAACTGGACAAGCTCCCGGACTTCCGGCTCAAAGCATTGGCTACCACATTGGCCTTACTGGGGTGGTACCTCAGCTCAAAGTCATAATCCTTCGGGAACTCCATCCATCTTCTCTGCCTCATGTTTAACTCCTTCTGGTCAAACAGATACTTCAGGCTCTTGTGGTCACTGAACACCACAAACTGCATGCCGAACAGGTAATGCCTCCGAATCTTGAAAGCAAACACGATCGCAGCCAGCTCCAAATCATGAGTCGGGTAATTCTCCTCATGAGGCTTCAACTGCCTCGAAGCAAAAGCAACACCTTTACCAGACTGCATCAACACACAGCCCAGCCCCTTACCAGAAGCATCACAATAAAGCTCAAACTGCTCCTCAGGATTCGGAAGGACCAACACTGGAGAAGTAGTCAATCTCTCCTTCAACTCCTGAAAGAAATCCTCACACTCGTGAGTCCACACAAATGGAGTCTCCTTCCGAGTAAGACGAGTCAAAGGGAGAACCATTGTAGAGAAACCCTTGATGAACCTCCGGTAATAACCTGCCAAACCCAGGAAACTCCTTACTTCCGTAACTGTCTTGGACCTCTCCCAATCCAGTACGGTCTCGATCTTGTTGGGATCCACTGCAACTCCATCTGCTGAAATCACATGCCCCAAAAACCTGACTGATTTGTGCCAAAACTCACACTTAGAAGGCTTAGCATAAAGCTTTTTCTCCTTCAAAACTTGCAGAACAATCCTCAGATGTTGCGCATGCTCCTTCTCAGTCTTGGAGTAAATCAGAATGTCGTCAATGAAGACTATCACAAACTGATCCAGAAACGGCTGGAAAATCCTGTTCATGTAATCCATGAACACTGCCGGCGCATTCGTGAGTCCAAAAGGAATCACCAAATACTCAAAGTGACCGTATCTCGGACGAAACGCGGTCTTCGGGACATCCTCCGGCTTCACCCGAATCTGATGGTATCCGGACCGGAGATCAATCTTAGAATAAACACAAGCGCCCCTGAGCTGATCCAACAGATCATCAATCTGAGGAAGGGGATACTTGTTCTTGATCGTCACCTTGTTCAACTGCCGGTAATCGGTGCACAAACGCATTGACCCGTCCTTTTTCTTCACAAAGATGACTGGTGCTCCCCAAGGAGACACGCTCGGCCGGATGAAATCTTTTGCAGAAAGATCCTCAATATGCTTCTTCAGCTCAGCCAACTCCGGTGGCGACATCCGATATGGAGCTAAAGATATCGGCCCACACCAGGTAATAAGTCAATGGATAACTCTATCTCCCGCTGTGGCGGAAACTCAGGAATCTCCTCAGGAAACACCTCCAGGAATTCCCCCACCACACTAAAGCTAGTGATATCCTCCTGTGTCCCACTCACCAAACCTCCCAACATGACATATCCGAATGCCCCTGCTCTCAAGGCCCTCCTAGCCTGCAGCACTGAAATATATGGCGAGGAACTAGCTGTGGAATCACACAGAGACGTCACCACGCGCTTTGCACAGCAATCGATCAGTGCACAGTTTCTAGACAACCAATCCATGCCCAGAATAATTTCCAAGTTGGCCATCGACAACCCAATCAGATCTACCGAGAACTCACGGTCGTCCCACTGAAACGCTACATCGCGGTGAACAGTGGTAGAATCACAAATTTCTCCGGTGGCGGTAGTCACCTGCAATGGTGGAGAAAGCACAGACATGGGCAGCTCAAGCCCCAAAGCAATCGGGGTTGCCATAAACGAATGCGTAGCCCCAGAATCAAACATAACATCAACAGAAGAATCACCAATAGACACAGTACCTCTAACAAGGTTCGGAGCGCGGTCCAACTGCTGCCTATCCAAGGTGTACACTCGTCCCGTAGCAGGTGGCAGTGTAGGTGCAAAAGTAGTAGCCATCGGAACCATCTGCAAAGGAACTGCCTGAACAGCTGCAGCTCTCGCCGTCGACGATGGACAATCTCTAGAGAAGTGGCCCTCCTTGCCACACTGGAAACAAATCAGCTGACCAGAAACACTGCGACCAACATGCTCCTTCCCGCACCCCGCACACCTCGGAGTGGAAGGAGGCCTGACTGAGCTCCCCTGCTGTGAAACGACTCTCTTGAACTGACCAGGCGCCTGCCTAGTCGCCAACTGCTTGCCCTTGCCCTTTCCAGCAAACTTCCTGTCCTTCCAGGATGTAGGAGCAGGAGTAGAAACAACAGTTCCCTTGGTCTCGTCGACCTTGGCCCTCTTGGCCTTGCTTGCCACGCAGACATCCTTGATATCCTTACACTGCTGAACCAGTGTACCAAAATCTCTCGAAGCAGCTCCAGTAATGTGCTCGGCAATCACCTCACTAAGTCCTCTGCGGAACTTAGCAGCCAGAAATGTCGGACTAGGAGGAACCATCCGGAAGTGTGCAAACTTCACCAGCTCATTGAACTTGGCCAAGTACTCATCTACAGTCATTGAGCCCTGAACCAAATGATCAAATTCCCCCTGTTTCCTCTCCTGAGCATCGTAGGGAAAGTATCTGCCCAAGAAGCACTCCTCAAAGAATGGCCATGTCATAACACAACCTTGCATCCTGAAAGCTCGACAGGTGTTCGTCCACCACTCATGGGCATCGCCCTCCAGCATATAAGTCGCGAACATCAGCTTCTGGGGGTCAGTGCACTGCATGATCTGAAATATCTTATCCATCGATTGCAGCCATCTCGCCGCAGCAATAGGATCCAAAGACCCCTCAAACACAGGTGGCTTATGCTTCCTGAAAGCATTCAGCCGTCGATCAATAGCATCACGATCCTCAGCAGGCTCACCAAGGTCTCCACTGACTCAGCAACATGGGCAGCACTGCCAATCTGGCTATGGCTCCCCTCCTGATAACTAGGTGGAGGCGGCGGCGGCGGTGGTGGTGGAGCCTGGCCAACAGCAGGACCAACCCTCAACTCCTCCAACATGACTCTCATCATCGTCATGTTCGCCATCCTGTTCGCCTCGAGGACTTCTTCAGTGGTCCTCCGGTTCGCTTCACGAACCTCAGCTGCGGCTATCCGGTTCGCCTCGCGAACAGCTTCCATCATTGCCGCGTTGGCCTGTCTAATGGCCTCCTGATCGGCTACTCTGGCCGCCTACATCTCAGCCAATGCAGTCAGGACAGTATCGGGTTGATCCTCCAACGTGTCTTGTGTTCTCCCGGATCTTACCATGACTCTGCATAAGTTACACAATTTATGAGTTGATCAGGCCCACGCAGTGTGGTCACATATGCATTATCATAATAACATTCGACGAAGTAAACACATAAGACAGACACTACCAAACAACCTAGCAATTGCAATAAATACAGGATTTTCCCTCGAACCATTGCTCTGATACCATAAATGTAACACCCCGTATATATCCGGTAATGTTATCATACTATCGTATTAAGCTACGCTTAATTAAAAATGCGGAATATCTTTTTCTTTTCAATTATGATGCCATTATCATTACCAACTTGCTTATTCACAGTTAATAAAAACATTGTCTGTATGTAATTGCAATAAAACAGCTAACTGAAGTACCTCATTAAATAAATAACATAAGTGTAAGTCTCTAGTCACGGAACTACAACACGTAGACCGGACCAACTAATCAGTTAATACAACTCAGCTCAAAGTACTAACATAAAGTGACATGGACAAACCCCATGCTCACACAAATAAGGCAACAAGCCCAACATCAGTCTCAGCATAAACAGCATAATAATAAAGGTGCAGAAAATATAAACAGCATCTAATCCAGTCATGCTATCAACAGAGCGGTCAAAACATTAATCATCAATCATGCTCTGGCCTCTTGCCACCAGAGACATCAGCCCCCATACTACCTGAACCTAAAATAAGCATTCCCCAACGTGGGGTGAGATCTCTAAACAAGAAATCTCAGTAAGACAAGGGGTCCTCAAGGATCTTCCACCCCAAGCTCACTTACATGTGCAATATAAGTTTAAAAGCAGTTCATCATCATCAGTTCTAAAACAATGCAATGCAGCAGATAATCATGTCATGTGTGTCATTACTATTCTACTGGCTAGAGAAATGCAGGAATACGTCTATCTCCTACATATAGTGCAAGACGCCATTTGCATCCACCCCGGATCACCGTATTGTATGACGCCACATACTCAGGCTTACCGTCAAGATGGAACAACACATGCATATTAAAAGCCATTACATGTAAAGTTCAATCAATATTTCATATATTCAAAAACATGTAACACAGCATGCATATACCATATCCCCATGGAACATGGTGGAACCACAACATGGCTAAATCGAGGACACGAAAGATTACCTTGCAAGCTAACACCCAAAGCCAAGAGTCCACAAGTTCACAGTCCCAACACAGCAGAATCACAATCTGTTATGGACCAATATTATATCAATAATCATGCATCTCAAGCATACAACTTAAAGACAACGCCTTTCCTTTACGTGTTGCATCTTAAGGCTCCATATAAGCCATAAGCCCTTAATCACTTGATTCTGACTTAGTTCATTAATTACAGAAGTCCAACTTCCTTAAACTAGGGTCCACAAACCCCCAATAGCCTACTGTTTGCACAAAGAAGCTACTGTTCTTCGAAATCCCAGAATATCCGGATATTCATCGTGGCATACCCGGATATGCAATACCCGGATAT
>JAVKPL010006537.1:0-27124 GCA_032173675.1 Gastrolobium villosum | reverse complement strand
ATTATGTGATAAAATATGGGTTTAAGAGGGAAGGATTAGTGAAAATCAGAGAAATTATGGCCAAAAAGGGTAAAAGGGCAAAATGGTAATTTGTCAAAAAAAAACGTGAACCGAGGCATGAAAAATGGAGTTAGAGATTTAATATGACAAAAATAATGCCGGAAATGGAATCAGGACGGAAAATCGAGTGAATAGGCAACATTGTGAAAAAGTGATGAATAGTGACTTTTAAGTGAAAGATACTGTGGTACGAGTGTACCGAAAAGTGTGAAATTTTTATGAGTATTTGGAGGAAAGAAAAATATGTCATGGACTGGAAAAATATGTAGATTAAGAATATATGATCAGAATTTTTATAGGGATGAAAGTTAGATCGCGTGTGGGACCCGCGGGGCCAAAACCCACTTGACCCCACGCCTCCCTCCTCTTTTTCTTCTTCTCTTTTTCCTTCTTCCTCCCGTGACTTCTCCTTCTCAAGAACCCAAAACCACCATTTCTCTCTTCTCTTGCCATTTTCTCTATTCTCCACCAAATCACTTGATTTTGGTGTTGAAATCTATTGTAAACAACCTTCTAGATCCATTGGTAACACTTAGAAGCCATGAAACCACCTCCTTGGGGCGAAAATGGACAAACTCAGATCCGACCCCTTTGGTGTTCTTGGAGTTTTTGGAGTTTTTGGATCTCTTTTGGATTGATGGAGCCTTGGTGGTGTTCCTACACTTGATGGTGAGTATGTTTATGGTATCTTTTTGGTTGATTGTGTAGATCTAGAAATTATGCTTTGAATCTTTGATTCTAGATGTGTGATGATAGAGAGCTCAAATGGAAAAATGCTATTAGATGAAAAGGCTTTAGAATCATGCTTGTAAGCTAGAAATGCTATGATAATTTTTGGTGAAAAAGTTGGGTTTTTAACTTAGGAAAAATTTGTGGAAATTTCATGAAAATGGGTAAGTGATGTAATTGAATAATTGAATGGTGGACCATTGGTATAGGTTGATAATATGATTACATGGTTAGTATGAGTGTTAAAATGAATTGAAAAGCCTTGGGGCATACCTTTTTGAGGAATCCGAATTATGATGAAAAGTGAGGAAAAATGATATAAAAATGATGTAGTGGAAGTTGAATGATTGAAAATGATGTTTAATTGGATGATGGTATAGTGTGGTAAAGTGGAATGAGAAGAAAGAATGTGTGATTCATGATATAATTGGTAAATTAATCTATAAAAGAGATTGAAGTAAAATGGTATGGAAAAGTAGCCTTTGGCCTAGGTGATTTAAATGATGATTAATTATGTAAATGAATGGTTGACATTGGAATTGTATTGATAATCATGTTGTGGATTATCTAGGTTGCCTCTTTTGGACGCTTTGGAAGCGGGTAAGCTTGGAGCTTACGTTTGGAGCATGGGCTCGGTATTGAGGTAACCTTTGGAACTGGGGTTTAGCCCTTGTGTGCTCCACCACACCTAGTGGAAGGTTGTGGTTGGATTATGTGATTATGGCATTGTGTGATTGTGTAACATCCCGTCTAATTATAACCATATTTATAGGATGTTTAATTTAGAATTTTACTCGTGATTATGCTAGGATGGGATTAAATAAAATTATGGAATCTATTCATATTTCTGTGGAAGGTAAATATTAAATTCTATATGAGACATCTTAGTCATGAAGGTATATTTAATCTTATTGAATCGTAGAAGGTGAAGTTATTATAATAATTATTGGAAGTAATTATTATTAATTTCTGTTTATCTAGTTTCCTTAAGATGAAATTAAATTAATTTGGTGAGGTATTGTATAATAAATCCTGGTGAGTGTTTAGTTTAGGCTTTGAATCTCTTGTTAAAATGTATAGGGCTTATTTTCTTGCATAACACTTAGGAAGCCTAGTGAAAGCTTTACGATTTGTAAACTAATTAAGTTGGGCTGGTTCACAAGTACTTTGTGGGCAATCTTTATCTCCTTGTCCAGCTACTTGTGCGCTTAGAATAGTTGGTGGGGAAAAGTTGTTTGATCATTGAAACCTCATATTCAGCCAAATATATCTTAACCTTATCTTAGTAATTCTATAAGCAGCCTTCCTTTGGGAGTCATCACACGTTGCCACCAACTTAGTTTCTTCATGATCTTTAGGTGGCACATGTACCCCTGCATGTTATGCTTTGCGCCACCTAGCCCCTTTTCTTGCATTTGGATGCCAAGTGGGAGGTCCCATTTTTGTTTCTCCTCAATGGTGCGCCTAGAGAAAAGATAATGGAATGAAAAGTATGCACAGTAACCACCCATCATCCTTGTCCCCCTCATGAGCATAAGTGATATCCAAGGGCTACCCATGATTGATTTATGTCTTTAGCTTCTTGCATGTCCCCACTTGCCTCCCATTCCCTTGAATTATCCGCCACACGTATACCACTTTTGGCATGACAGCCTTACCCCTTTCCCCCATCGCATGCGTTTAGAGTAAAGAGAAAGCAATCTGAATTGATAGTGACTTGAGCCTCACCCATTCAGCCCTTCGAGTATGAAACCCATGTGCCACCCAAAAATCCCTTCTCCCCCTGCATGACCATTGGTATAGGTTGATAATATGATTACATGATTAGTATGAGTGTCAAAAAGAATTGAAAAGCCTTGGGGCATACCTTTTGGAGGAATCCGAATTATGATGAAAAGTGAGGAAAAATGATATAAAAATGATGTAGTGGAAGTTGAATGATTGAAAATGATGTTTAATTGGATGATAGTATAGTGTGGTAAAGTGGAATGAGAAGAAAGAATGTGTGATGTATGGTGTAATTGGTAAATGAATCTATAAAGGAGGTTGAAGTAAAATGATATGGAAGAATAGCCTTTGGCCTAAGTGATTAAATGATGATTAATTGTGTAAGTGAATGGTTTACATTGAAATTGTATTTATGATCATGTTGTTGATCATACAGGTTGCCTCTTTTGGACGCTTTGGAAGCGGGTAAGCTTGGAGCTTACGTATGGAGCATGGGCTCGGTGTTGAGGTAACCTTTGGAACTGGGGTTTAGCCCTTGTGTGCTCCACCACACCTAGTGGAAGGTTGTGGTTGGATTATGTGGTTATGACATTGTGTGATTGTGTGCTTGTATGCATATTGCTTGATTTTGTGAAAATTGTTTGGTCACTGGCCAGTTGACGAGTGGAGTTTGGACATCCGCTGGGTTCATCCTTGTGAGAATGCCAGTCGGGTTTTGCCGTGGAGTCGACTCTGGGAGCGGCGCCAGGATGATCCAAACGTGGGACGTCCGCCGGATAGGGCTCATGAGGAGTTCCGGTTGGGTATTGCCATGGAGTCTTCTCAACCATGGGAGAGGCGCCAGGACTGTCTCGGGAGTTATATGATGGAGTCCTTGAACATGAATCAATGAGTGGATGTTCTTGGGTTGTCTCCAGTTGATGGGTGATATTGCATTGCTTGCATATTATATGATGTTGTATTTGCACATTGAGTGAGCCATGGGGTGGAGAAACCTCCAGGGCCCTTGGTTTACTGAGATATATTTATATATCTCACCCCGTGTTGTGGGGCATCATTTCAGGTTAGGTTGAGCCTGGAAGAGTGGAGCATGGGGTGCATGTTGGAGGCACTATGTGATGAGCATTGGATGGGGACATATATTGCATATGTTTTATGCTTTAGTCATTGATCATGAACCTATGCATGTTGAAAATGCCATGCTTTGTAAGTTCATGAATACATGTTAGATTCTTCAATATGATGTATATGTAGGACATGAGTATATATTGTATATTTGAGTGAGCATGGGACTTGTCCATTGCCACATTCATTGTAATTGAAGCCTTGGTGAATATGTTGTAAAATGGACCATATTTGATGTAAAATGGCCATTATGTTAAAGACTTTGTATATGTTACATAATTGAATGAAAATGCATGTTTGAAGGGCCTAGTGCCTACATTAGAGTACGTTTAAGTGTTGTGTGGAGTACTAAGGTGTTTGGGATGGATTACACAACCCTTCTTGGGCTTAAAATGCTGTAATCTGTCACTTTTACTGCATAGTAATCGATTACCCAAGCATGGTAATCGATTACCATGCAACAGGGGACGAAAAGTTAGCTACTGTCTTCACTGGTAATCGATTACTGAGCTTTGGTAATCGATTACCATGTGAGGTAATCGATTACCCAAAGTTGGTAATCGATTACCAGAACAGAGGATGTGAAAAATTGGCTACTGCCTCATTTTTGACAGGTGGTAATCGATTACCACCCACTGGTAATCGATTACCACAGTGTAAATTTTGAAAATTTGAAGTTTTTCTAGACTAAAAGAAAGGGGTTTAACTTGATGGGTAGAACTCCACATGGTACGTGGTTTCCACGCGTAACTAATGTAAAGGGGTAGAACTTGGTAAGATATGAAACTAAGTTGATGGGTTTAAATGAGTTGAATAAAAAGAGAGAGTAGTGGGGTTGTTAAGCGGAATGCTTCCGCGTTTTGCATTTACAATTATAGTGTTGTTTTAATTGATTACGGAAAAGGTTATGGTTATGAAAAGAGAATATGATAAAAGAAAAAAGTTTGCCCGTAATTTAATTAACCCAATTACTGTGATTGTAACTGCGCTTAATATCATAATCAATGTTAACAATACCGGTACGTAACGGGCTGTTACACTTCACAATTACACCTTATAACTTGTCCATCCATTGAAGGATGGACAAGTTCTGCATGAAAAATCAGAATCACTGAGCAATGAAAGAATGATAATATATTGGAGAACTATAGAAAGAAATTCCAGGGTGTCAAGGAAAGAAATTCCATAATATACATTATCATTTCTAGCCAAATTATTTGCACTGCAAGCAAAGCTGTTGATAGTGGTAGAGTGCAATCCAGAATCATTTAAGAGGGTAGAATAATCTAACATCTCCTTGCATAATAAGATGTCTTCCAAGCCATCAAAGTCACAGTTTTCAACAACAGCCCGTGATTCACTTGGTAACCATGCAGGTTCACCCGTATTTTCCTCATTTTGAACATCAGATGGCGGGGCATGTGATTTTCCAGGTATAGACTTGGCATCCTAGTTCATAAATATTCACATTTCAAAAACAAACCAAGGAATGTACTTTTTTGGAAAAAGAGTGTAAAAAGGTTATATGACCTTACTTCTATTCTTATTAGTACTTAAAAACAAATTTTAAGAGAAAATCAAGTTCACTTGTTTCTAAGATTTGTCCATCAAGTGTTTTTGTAGGACTAGAAGTTGAAATACAAATGCAATCTTAAATGCTATGCTTGATTCTGAGGTAGAATGTTGTATTTGATTTTTCTTTTTCATTTGAATTTCATACAAGATGATCATCATAGCTTCCTCAAAGTTTAATTTAATCATCAAAGCAAACTAAATGTAAATAGAATGGCTACTACACACCTGGCTGAATGACAGAAGTTCATTTTCATCAAAATTGTCATCACAATCAACACATTCTCCTGAACGAGGTCGACTGGGAGGATTTGGTTTTGGGGTTCTTGGACTTGTTCGTGGTGCCATGTCAGAATCTTCAACCATTGAATTTTCTTCATTTGTCTCAGTCTGCTTATTCTGTTGATAAAAGATTTTTGAAACCACATATTCACCATCCTTCTCATCTTCTTCACTCCCTAGATGGTACTAATGTAACACCCAATTGGATTTATATGGCTTAGACACTTTCTTAGATCTTATATAAAGAACCATAATCTTTTTAAAGACCTTATGTACTCCATCTTCTATTACAGGTTTGGTTTTACCAGTCTTGTGCCAGCAAACATGCTCCTCAGTCAAACCATGTTGATGATGAATCTTTCTACGCTTTCTTTGTCCAGTAGCATATGCATTAATTGTTCTGTGAAAGAAATGGACATTATTCCCATCTTTCTTAGCACTTGAAACAAAACAGGTATAATTTGATTAGAGAAGGTGCTCCAGAAAAAACGCATTTAGTCTGGAATTGGTCAGAGTCAACTGTTGGATTTTATGTATAATTGTGTAGACAATCTTTTGGTTATGAATAAGAAGTGGGTTAAGGAAGAAAAGAGAAAAGGGAAGTTAAAGGGGTGTGTGGGTTTAAGAAGTACCACATTGGACAGCTAGTAGGAGGTGAGTGAGTTTATAAGCTCCCACCTCACGCTTCTAAATTTTTTGTCTTAAGGAGGCACATTCTATGGGCTCAGATTTAATTCCTCATACTGCAGCATACGTTCATCTGTCTGTTCCATTATACTGACATCAAGTAAGTCTGTTCCAATTTTTCATAATTGCACTCTGTATGATAATTCTGATCATTTATCTTCTCTGCTTTATACATGGGTTCAAACCTTTTAGTGATTTAATATCACCCTCTGTCTTTAATAACACCAACTTGCAAATTCAATAGCCAGGATTGTATAAAGTGAATTAGAAGATGATCATTAAAACCTTGCTTGCCCACTAAGTCAGGAAGGTTTTAAGTAGTCTTCTTTGATATTTTTGTCAGGTTTAGCATATTGACTTCATTTTGTTGGTGTATCAGTAGAATCGAGTATTGTTAAAAGAATGGTAAATGTTTAAATATCTGAAAGGAAAAGATCAGAGAACCCTCACCTGGAAGATTTTCTGGATGTGTGTAGCAAATACCCTAGTCTCCTTCTATAGTTGGGATGAACTCTTGGATAAACATGTGCTGCTCTTTGTTTCCAATACAACATTTTGCTGCTAAATGTTGTAAAAGTTCAACATCAGAAGGGTCAAACTTTACACCAGCAGGAAAGCCAGGCCACTCAGAAGAAACCTACACAGGCAAAGGAATGTTCCTAATGAGACATCTGCAATCAATCAAAATTTATGCAGAACTATTTCAAGAATTTAATCCTAGTATGAAGGTGAAATTTGCAAATTTTTAACATTAAGAACTTGAACTAATTGTATGAGCCAAAAGAAGTAAAATGTAAGTTAAAGGAATTGGAGCATGTACAAACTCATGGTAACATCAAGAACTCTAATATAAGAGCATTGTTTATTGCTTATAGACTGATAACATTTCTCTATGTTGGTGCATGTGCAATTTTCAAGACCAATATATGGACTGAGATTGAATATTATGTTGAATTCAAGCATACATCACTGTTATCAATATGGTAATGACATTTTGGGCATTCACGATATGCTCCAAAGTCCTTGATTTGATCAGCTGATGACAGAGAAATATTTTTCAGTTTCTTTGCAAATCCTCCAATGTCAATAAGCCAGCTCCTGCAAAACAAATATACTCTTAGCTCATTGTTCCTTTAAAAAACATTGTTTACTTGAAGAATTTCATTTAAATATAGTTAAACAGAAGTTTGGTTCAAAAAACAGAAAGAGAAGAAACTACAAGGGTGCATGAAGAAGTGGAAACTATACTAGTTATTAGGAAATAAACCATAACTCATTAACAATTCACAAGAATGTCTCACCAAAACAGCTTGTGAGACTATAATTTCTAAGATAACTATAGTAGAAGTGAAAGTTCTACCTCTTCTCTTGATGTCACTGAGTATATTTAATAATATGAATGAAAAATTATGTAAGGTCCAACCAAGTAAAAGAAAAACAGAGATGGGGACAAAAAGAAGAAAAGCATGGAAGAAAGATGGGATTTTGGGAACACAAATCTATGTATTGCTATTGATTCTGGACGCTGAAGGACAGCAAACTCTAAAAGATATATGATAGTAGCAATGCATTCTACAGCCTATGAAATTAAATATAGAAATGAACACTAGTTTTTATGTTGTGCTGCTACTAATAAAATTAAGCAAAAGCTTAAACATAGGGGATATGAAGTTTTAGTGTTTTACCCAACAAATCAGCCCAAAATCATAGCAAGATTTGCTTATATCTTTATAATATCATCAGGTAGAGATCCTATAATAGGATATATATGAATATATAATATTTGATAGATTAACCAAGCCTTGTGCAAACAGCCTTACGTGAGAATGTGCATTGTCAATTACTCCTATCTCCTAAATAATGTTAATTGTCACTCTTGAAATTCTCTTAAAATAGACTTGTTCTACCAATTGCCTCGTTTAGAGGAGTGTAACATCTCGGACGGTGACGAGAGCGGAGAGTGATCGCCGGTGCGAAAGGGCATGGACAAGGAGCGGCTCTTGTCAGACTTCTAGCGGGGGTTACATGAATGAATCGAATCGATACCCAAAAGAGAGGAGTTCCAAAAACTGTGCAGGTATGAGACTGTACAGTTTGAGATAGCTTATAAGAATTAATTATTACTACCTATACTAACAAGATGCATCTACCTTCACATGACCGTATCCCTAAGACAAATGGTTGTATTTCAATCATCCTGAGAGCCACAAATCATTATTTAGCACTTCACAAATGTTTCCTTCCCTCAATGCACTATCAGTAGCAGAAAGGAACTGAAAGTATTTCCAACTTAAGCAGCAAACATTAGAAACTCTCCATGTATATATGTCTTTAATTACCGGCTAACTAAGTTTCCATATATGGAAAAAAGTCAATACATGCAGTCGTACACCAACAGTAACACCATCAACTTCAAAAGCCAGAACTCAACCATGTGATGTGATGTAACAAACAAGAGACCAATAAAAAAAGAAAAAAAAAACAAGCAGGGGAACATTCCTCTGACACTAGCTGTTGAAGTAAAACCACCCAGAAAAGAAAGATTGGATTTTTACCCATCAACACTAGAAAGGGACTTCAACCCACAATCCCAATTAATAAGATCATGTAGAGATAACCGAAAATGGGGTGTTGAGAAAATAGCAAAAGATAGAAACTTTGTAAGCAAAACATGAAACTTGCATCGCAATCTGCTAATGCTTAGTGCACAAGTGCTAAGCTCACCTAGCCATACTTAGTGCACAAGTGCTAAATCTGAGAGAGAGAGAGAGAGAGAGTGAGAGAGAGAGGCATTTGGTAGGGTGAGTTGTGAGTATTTAAAGAGATTGAATATTGAGTAAGTCACCGAGAAAAGAGAAAGAGATTGTGTGTTGTGTGTGAGTGGGAAATTCTCTCACAGACTCGACAACAGAACCTGGAAAATTTGTTATTGAATTTTCTGTGCATTTTGCAATGTGACATGTATTTTATTTTAATTAAATTATTAATAAATTTATTTTAAAATTATATAAGAAAATAAATTGACAAATAAGATAGGTGACATATTATGGATGACAGATGCACAAAAAATATAGTACATCTAATTCCACAAAAAATATTTTCCTTAACCTGGATTCTCAGTGGGACCCACCATTGACTGAATAAGTCTTCGGAAGAAGCTGTCTTGTCTCCCCGAAAACCGAGGGAGACATTGTGGTCGTGGCTGCCTTGCTCCTCAAGCATTAACATTATCAATAGTAAGATTCTTTCCTACTATGTTTCAAAACGACGCAATACTATGGTGTAGATTTAACTATAAATCTAAGGATTTTATAAGGGTTATGTTGTAAGAAAAGTGATTTTGTTATGTTATAGAGATTCGTTTTGCGAGCTGAAATATTTTTTTTTTTGCTGCGGGCCCCACAAAATGTTGTGTGTATAGGAAATTTTTTGTGGTCATGTTAAATGATAGATGATAAACCCTAAATCTAATTGCAGTATACCAAGCTCGTTGTAGTAAATATTTTTGCTTTCTATTTTTTTAAAGGAAAAAATATTTCTGCAGTTAGTGCAGATAAGTTATCTATATTTATTCTCAAAATGATGTCGTTTTGGTATTGAAATCTTAAAAAATTATAAATGTAAAGACTATTATAATCCTAAAATAAATTAAAATTACAAAAATACCATGATTTCCGTCCCAAAACGACGTCGTATTGTACTTACTACATATAACTTATATGTAGTAACTGCACAAAAAGCGAACCCCTTTTTTTTAATAAGAAAACTCAAAAATAAATGGGACTGGATTCTCTCATGTTAAAAAAGACATGACATAGTCTTGTGGGCAATCAAAACCACGTGGATCGATGGTGATAAAAGAGGAGAGAGAGAAAATATTAAAATAGATAATTACTAAATCATAACCGTTAATTCTCCTTTGTATGATTAAGTAAATCTTCAACATTAGTTTAAAAATTTCATACACTAGTCATAATCGCAACTTCTTTTTTATTTTTTTAATATAAAAACCATAATAGCCTATTTAAGGTGAACGAACTCATATACTTGATAAGAATTAAATCCAAATTTTCCTCTCCAACTACTCGGTCCGTGCTGTGTTGTCAAATGTGTATAATCACAACTTCTTTTTACATCTTGAAAAATCATAATAAAAAAAAAACTAGTTTTGCTAGCTGTGATATTGATGGTAATTTCTTGCAAAGGATCAAAATGAACAAAGATAAATACATGGAAAATTGGCAAATATAAAAAGTTTCCATGAATGCCAACCGAAACATTTCCCCTTTTTCCCATTTCTTATCCATGACACATATATAAAGAAGGGGTGAAGGCCTTTGGATGAACCTTATCTTACAATGTTGATGGTATTACATCTCAACAACCTTAACCCCAAAATTTTCTGGACATCCTTAGATAACAGTTAACATATTGTTTAAGGGTTTTATTTTTCTCATGTTACATGAGACAAATTGTCTCATGCAACAAGAGAAAAAGTGGAACCCACTAAAAAAAGAAGAGATAAAATAAAAAATAGATCCCACCCACTTTTTTGTGTGTTGCATGAGACAAATTGTCTCATGCAACATGAGAAAAATAAAACCCATTGTTTAATTAGGTAATTGCTTTTAAAATAGGATTTTATAATTTTCATTTAACATGAGAATTTGAATTTTCCTACACACCCTTCGTTTTTCGTGCCAACATGGGTCCTACACATAATTTTTTCTAAGATACGGGTCCCACATGCTTTTTGCCTCTACAACATGAGAATTCAATTCTCATGTTGAATGAGAAATATAAAACCCATTAACTAACTTATCTGATAATAGTTAACATTTTCTTATTAAGATTCTAGTTGTTACAATTAGTGAATCTTGTTTTATTCAGTTTTCCTAACTCTGATCTGGGACAGTCCCAAAGACCATATTTCAATATGTTTTGAGGCATTAGTAGTAACACTGTTTAAAGCAGAAGAAAAGTCCTTTAGGCATGTCTTCCATATTGGCTTTAGGGGTTTCTCCAGAGTCATCTCTTCTAGCCATTAATGCACTTGTACCAGGAGACTCTGGTGGCAATACAGCATTCTCAGATGAAGCCATCCGCAGAGGAACAACTGGCTCTGGTGGTGAAATTGTAGAGAGATATCGAAGGAGCATCTGTATGATTTGACTAAAATTTGGTCGATCATTTGGATCCTCCTCTTTCCAACATGAAGTTACAATATGAGCTAAATCCTCAGGAAGGTCTTCAGCACTGGGCCTTGTATTCTGAAATAATTAAATATTTGTGTCATGAATCCTAAGTCAAATCCAAGAATAACAGCACCATCTTCAGTGGTAAGCACAAGTAATATTATGATTATAGTCAGATAAAGATCAGAGATGAATGAGAATAAAGACTAGAGAATTATAATAACCCAATGACAACTTATGAGGTAAAGTTATCCATGAGGTATCAAGTATCTGAAATGTCACAATTAAACTAGACCCAGTAGTGGTAGAGCATTTCTCCCCAGAAAAAAAAATGAAGGGGGTCCTTTTCTGAAGTCGGATCATCAAAATGTTGCGAGTAAAGTCCCTTTTGGGTCCCTAACAAAAAACACGGTTCTCACTTTAGTTCCTTACAAAACAAAATTAATCGGCTGGTCACTATAAAATTCAAAGTAGACTTATTTTAGTCCTTTTGAGGGATTAATGTAAGTCTTTTTTGAATTTGTGAGGGACCACGATTTTAACTAAATGGGTCCACTCTGAATTTCTTAGGAACCTCTAGACTAATTTTTTTTGTAAGAGACTAAAATGAGGACCGTGTTTTTTGTTAGGGACCTAAAAGGGACTTTACTCAAATGTTGCATATTTGGACACTGATCATATTTAAATAGAAACTCTAGCACTTGCAACTTTTAAGGGAAATTCTCAATTTTTTTACTATGATAAATATAATATATAATATGGCAAGCAGAAGTAGCAGTCCGAATTCAAAGGTTAAATATGTTTACATAAGTGTCAAGAAGTGATCAACCCTTCCAAAATGAGACTTTACATTGTAACTACTCTACTATCGGAATGAGGTTAGTTAGTGGCCATAAATTGTGCAAGTATGATCACATTAAGCAGAATTAACTATCAAGTAAACATCAGATTGTCATTTACCTTAAAAGCAGCTGCATATGCTGCTTGTAGATTAGACATGCCTTCAAAGGCAACTTATTATGGATGAGCTCCCACAACACAATTGCAAAGCTGTAGGCATCCACCTTACGGTTGTAATGCTTCTTCTCACCTTGTCTTAGAGTAACAGTGTTGTAAAGCTGCCACCAAACACGAAAGTAATGATAAATTACTTAATATGGCACAACCCATCTAGGAAATCAATAAATGTTCAAAGTTTTGGCAATTAGGAAGTACTTCTGGAGCCATCCAACGATATGTTCCCGTTTCAGCAGTCATCATCTCTGTTAAGGACTCTTCTCTGGCTAGACCAAAATCAGCAAGTTTAACTGTCTTATGATCTGCTGTCATTTACCTTAAAAGCAACATAGCAACCTCTCGGGCAAACCGAGCCTCTCTCTTTGAAATCTCTTCTGGGGTTTCTCCCATGTTAATAATCTTAACAGCAACATTCTGATTTTTATATCTGCAATCAGAAAATCCAACAAGAACAACTCAACATGTCAGCAAATACTCTTATCTAATGGATGTAGAATGTGTATTCGTCCAAACAGATTAGTCCAAACCGTGACTCTGAAATTTGATATAAATCTAAATGAAAGTGCTCCTTAGAAATCAAAACAAACTTTGAGCTAAATCTTATAAAAAAAAAATTATAACTTTTTAGGCTTTTTGACCATTGTTGCCCTTATGTAATAATTAATTACCAAATTGACCTTGACTATAAACTATTTCAAAAATTTAACCTCTCCAGAAAAGATAACACCAATCTGCCCCTGTTTGACCAAGCCTACCCGGGTACCCCCTTCCCTACCCGGGTAGATTTTGAAATTTTCTATCTACCCGGGTAGGGAGGGGGGTACCCGGGTATATTTCTTGAATCTGGAAAATGTTTGAATTATTTACCCGGGTAGGGAGGCGGGTACCCGGGTAAATAATCCAGATTGAAAAACGAGCAGGGATGGTGCCATGCCAGCTGAAGAACAACAACTCCAAATTGAAAATGCCAAACTCAAAGTTGAGATTTGTGTCCACAAAACTCAAAAACATAGGTTATAATTACTTTTCTGATTTTCTTTATATATAAAATCCAGATTGAAAATTACACTCTTAGAACATTTGTTGGTATAGAAATATACCCGGGTACGCAATTGTCGCTGTCTTCAGTGCCTGCCTCAGAAGTTGCGGTCTTCGGTCATCAAAGCTCAATGTCACGTGAAACGTTAACATTAAAAGTAAAACAAAACCAAATCTTGACCTATTATACAGAGCAACTTAACAAAAAAGAGGTCTCAAGAATAAGATAGTTTGATCGTTGTTGTAGAGAGAAATGGCTGGTAATGCAAATAGGAGATTGGGCGTGGCTGTGGATTTCTCACCATGCAGCATCAAAGCACTAAAATGGACGGTGGATAATGTTGTCAAAGAAGGGGATCACCTCATTCTTGTTATCATTCGCACCTCAGAATACTACGAGCACGGCGAGATGCAGCTCTGGGAAGCCACCGGCTCACGTTAGTAATCTCTGTTACCATGCTTCTATACGTGTTGCAATTCATGTACACGAAATATATATAGGAGCTTATAGAACAAAAAATTCAATTCAGAGTTGTTGTTCTTCAGTTGGCATGGCACCATCTCTGCTTGTTTTTCAATCTGGATTATTTACCCGGGTACCCGCCTCCCTACCCGGGTAAATAATTCAAACATTTTCCCAGATTCAAGAAATATACCCGGGTACCCCCCTCCCTACCCGGGTAGATAAAAATTTTCAAAATCTACCTGGGTAGGGAAGGGGGTACCCGGGTAGGCTTGGTCAAACAGGGGCAGATTGGTGTTATGTTTTCAGGTGAGGTTAAATTTTTGAAATAGTTTATAATCAAGGTCAACTTGGTAATTAATTATTACATAAGGGCTACAATGGTCAAAAAGCCGAACTTTTTATGATAGAAGGATTCAATAACCAAAATTGATTCCAGAAAACAGAAGCAGAAAAATTAAAATATAAACAAACACACAAATAATCTTTGACTTACTTTCCTTCATAGACTTTGGCATGAGCACCTTCCCCAATTTTTGGCCCAATAAATAGTTGTCTGTGATCTATAAACCACTCAGCTTCTAAATTGAACTCCTCAACCGAGTGAACCTCATTCCCAGATCTCTAAGAAATTCAAAATGGACCAATTTAGTTGAAATCGTGATCTCTCACAAATTCAAAAATGACCCATATTAGTCCCACAAAAGGACTAAAATGAGTCCATTTTGAATTTCTTAGGAACCACGAATAGCCTTTTTATTTGCTAGGGATTAAAGCGGGCATCGTAAAATTTGCTAAGGACCGAAAAGGATATTTACTCTAAAAGTAAAATCCCTTTTGGATCTCTAACAAAAAATATGATCCCCACTTTCATTCCTTAAAAAAAAAGGTCAACTTTTGGTCCCTCTACGGTTCCAGTTCTTTGAAAATATGATCCCTCAGAAATTTAATGAAGATCCAATTTAATCCTTAAAAAAGGACTACTATGAATATTTTTTTTATAAGGGATTAAAGTAAGGACCGTACTTTTTGTTAGGGACTCAAAAAGGGACTTTACTATAACATTAATCTTGAGACTAAGATAATAGTGAGAGGAATCTACATGACTGAATAATCGGGCCATATTGGGCTTTATACCTTCATGATTTTTTTTGGTCCAATTATTTGTTCAAGTATGCTTGTAAGACAACAAAGTCTAAAATACCACAATGGATTATGGTCTTGCATTAACTGGGCTAGTCACTGTCCCAAGCCTCATCAGCCTCTTTTGCTGTTCTCCTCTTATGGATATCACTTTTTATCACATTACTATGTGAATTTGTGGTGTTGTCCAAATCATCCCCAGTGTCCCTCCTACTGTATCCATCAGCTTTTGATACTCTTGAGTCCTCCTCAGCATCTGAAAGCCACATCAAGTTTTCTGAATTGCTAAATATATCTATGGATTCAGAATCAATTCTGCTAATTGCTTCTTGCCTCCCTCTCACACTCTTTGTTGCATCAAAGCTATTATGATATTGAGTAGAATCATCAACCTTACCCTCATGATCCCTCACAACTTTCTTTTTGTCTCTCTTTATTTGATACGCATACTCATCATCACTGCTGCTGCTCTTATAGTTACTATCACTGAACTGAATCTTGTAAGCATTGTAGCCATTTCTTTTATCTTTTCCTTGGGGAAGTTGTCACAACAAACTTGCACAGTCTCATGAAACTTCCAATGGAGATGCATATTTTGCACAACTCCTCCGAAGACTCCACGAACACCAACCGGAACATAATTCTTATTCCTGAAGCCAATTTTTTTAAATGCCTGAAGCTGTTCAGGTGTTAAGAGCTCTGGATCATGTCGAGGAGAAGGCAGGTCTGGTAGCTCATATTTCTTGAGTTTTTGTAGTAGCAATGCCAACCCTAAACCCTAAACCCTAAACCCTAAACCCTAAACCCTCTTCTTGGCCTGCAATATTTGGAAGGCAGGCAAATAAGATTTAATCAAATGTTCATCTAACAAATACTACAACAAACATAAAAAGCAAAAGAAGCAACTGATATGAAATAATAACTTAAAGCTAATGGGGAATATTCAATTTCTACATCTAAGAAACAAGAAGAATCTCAAGCGGTACTCTCTCTCTCTCACACACACTCACACACACACACACATCAACCTAATTTTCACTTCCTTATTCAACCCAATTTTCACTTATTGGGTTTCATAGTATTCAATCAATCAACAAAACACACACACACTCAAAGATAGTTCTCATCTCTTATCAACCCAACAACCCAATTTTCACTTCCTTATTGGGTCTCATAGTATTCAATCAATCAACAAAATGATCATACAAATATGTTATAAGCTGTAATCATGGAAACTCTTGAGCTTGCTAAATTTTGCACAGAAATCTAAGTTCAGGCAACTCTTACAAACTATATCATAAATTTGAATGCATAAAACTCAGACATGGTCTGTGCCATATGATGTATTCCCATTTTTCAATAGAAGACATTCAATTGCAAAGAGTCTTTGTCCAAAGCTAATATAAGCTACTAAGATAACAATATATGAAAGAGAAAGTGAAAACATGGATTACAAAGTGAAGTCCAAAGGGTAATAGGAAGGTTTAGATAATATACTCTTCTGAGATTGTAAATGAGCCTCTCCTCCTCGGTCATAAGTTTCTTCTTCAATTTCTTAGCTCTTCGAATTTCCCTCAATGTTTTACCAGACTCTTTCTGCATTCTCCTTTCCACCTTGCTCCTCATACTCCTTCCTTTCGATGTTGACATTGCCCGAGATAAGGATAATCCATTCAAAACATTCAACGGCTTAACATAACAAGAAAAACTAACTTCATCGTATGCTGAGTCTTTAACAATGTTGTTCTGCTCCCATGTATGTCCTAAAGGTATAATATTCCTGACACAAAATAAATCAAAATCAATCGCAGAATTCAAAATCATAATAATAACAAGGCTTACTGATTGTTGCTTAAAAATAAATAAATAAAAAAGTAGAAGAAGAAGTTGGAACAGAGAGAGAGTAATAAAAGGGAGAAGCTTTGGTACGAAAGAGATGAGGGAGAGGGTGAATCAAGTAAAGGAATAAACTTTGAGGTGAAAGAGAAAATGAGGTTTAGGCATTTCTGAGCGGAATCACTTTTTATTTTTAATTTCATGATTTGTAGAAAGAGGGAAAACACAAAACGTTACCTGAAGAGATTGGATTGAAGGTGAACGAGAGAAGAGAGTGGCTTGAAGCAATGCCTCTGCAGATTTCTCGCACCAAACATTCTTCGTGCAAGAAATAAATGGAAATTTTATGTCTAACTGTGCATTCGCTTATGTCTAACTGTGCATTCGCTTATGCACAAATCGTGTATTTTTTTTTATAAGTGACTTGAATGCTTGATGTGTCTTCCTACATTATTTCGAGGGGAAAGATC
This sequence comes from Gastrolobium villosum, assembly GCA_032173675.1. Classification (NCBI taxonomy): domain Eukaryota; kingdom Viridiplantae; phylum Streptophyta; class Magnoliopsida; order Fabales; family Fabaceae; genus Gastrolobium; species Gastrolobium villosum. The sequence continues at coordinate 9,779 of JAVKPL010006537.1, read as the reverse complement.
TTCTTACTACTAAAAAAGTTCACCACTTTTATAACCAATTTTATTAGCGTTGATTTTCGTCAATCTAACGGTTGTAATTTATTAAAAATTAATAATTGATTAAAAGTATAACCCAATAATTTTCAATAAATTACAACCGTTAGATTGACGAAAATCAACAGTGATAAGATTGGATGTAAAGGTGATAAACTTTTTTCGGGGTAAATAGATCCTTCCCCTTATTTTGATAAATTTTTTTAAAATTTTGCGCCTATTGGGATAATGGTTTCGAATTTTGCATCAATATGGCCAAAAGGTCGTGTCAAGTTTGAGTTTTTTTTTTTTTTTTGCTTTGAAAATTTCCTTTAGATTTAATTATTAGTTTAATTTTTTTTTAAACGGGTTGAGAGTCTACCAATTTTTTAAGTATCCATATGTTGGTTATCTTTACCATCTCTTACAAAGTTTTTCACCCTCATTTTATAACTCTTTTCTAAATGACTTGAACAATTATCACTCATAGAATCTTAAAGACAGAAGGATCATAAAATATACGTATGGATCATTATCAAAAAAATTCAGATACACAGAATCCCTTAAAATGATAAGCATATAGAGCATACATGCTTCTTTTTTAGAATAGATTATGCTAATAACATTATGGGAATAAATTTTCCATTAAACTTTTATTCTAGCAGCTGAGACATAAAATAAGTTAGGGCCTACCATTTTATTTTCTCTCAAATATTTCACCTTTCTCTCACATATTTCACCTTTTTCTCTCTTCATTGTTGGGTCTGCTACAAGAAAGAAAGTAGAACATAAATGTCAAATCTTACATCATAAGCAGACATAATCTATGTAGCACCGATATGACACGCGACACGTGATACGACACGACATGACACTCCGACACGCCAATCCTAAAAAATTATGGATTTCGACACGTTGGGACACGTTTTAATATTAAATAATATTTTTAATTTATATAGTTTATATTTCATTTAATATTTAATAATTTAAAAAAAATGAAACTAAATTAATAATACCCATCAACACGTTATAAAGATGGAAGCTTTAATAAAAAAAAGGGATGAGAGAGACATAATATCATATAGAGAGATCAAATCATATTAGAGAGAGATCAGAGAGAATGAGATATAACAAGAGCATAATAGGAATTGACAACAATGATGCTGAGATGATCTCTTATCTACTTAAGGGGAAAAAATACAAAAAAATAAAATTGATATGATCAGGTGGAAGCTTTATTTTAATTTTTTTTTAAATTTAAAAAAAAAATAAAAAATAAAAAAATTTATGAAAATGCCAGTTGACCGTGTCTGACACGGTAAATTCGCGTCTCGGAATGGTCAACTTGTCGGAAAAATTCAACCGCGTGTCCGACACCGTGTCGGAGCGTGTCGCCGCGTCGGACCCGACTCTTCCTGTTTTTACAAGTGTCCGTGCTTCCTAGGACATAATAATGACACATCAACAATTACTTTTGACAAAATATTACAATCCAAGGCCCTAAAAGTAACCTTTTTGACAAAAAACTACCATTGGCACTCGTCGCGGGTTGATTTGTTGGATTCAGCATGATAACGGGGCACATTCGAATAATGAAATTCCACGGTTGTACCTTCTGGGGTGGTACGTACTTTTTGTTCTTGTTCTTTGTTTGTCTTCAGGGATTTTGTTTGTTTTGATAATTGATTTGTTTAACAGGGAGCCGGGCTTTCAAATCTTGGCAATACTTGCTTTCTTAATGCTATCTTGCAATGCATGTGGTGCCTCTATTAAATTAATTGAAAAAAAAATTATTATTTTATGTGTTTAGATTTAGCTTGTTTAAAATCTCGATTTATCACTATGATTTTACGTTTTTACGATTTTCTTCAACAAAATGTTTTTACTAATATTCCAAACGCTTTTACGTTTTGGCGATATTTTATGATTTTTTTACATTACTAATTTGCGTTTTATGATTTTTAATCCGGTTTCAATTTTACTTAAGATCTCGATTTTGACAACATTGAACACTACAATCCAAAACAATAAAGTAACTTTTGACTTTAGCACGCTACAATCCAAATTATTAAAGTAGCTTTGTCTAAAGTGACTTTTCTAAAAATGACTTTTTTATTTTAAGGGTTAAGTGTTTGTCCTTTTAAAGGACATAAATTGTGTCCTTTTAGTTTTTAATACCATGTCTTACCGGTAAGACATAGTTATAATATGAAAAGTTATTTTTCTCACTCTACAAGTCTACTGAAGTGACTGAGGAAATACAAAGAAGAAGCAATTTTTCATATTATAACTATGTTTTTTTTATATATAACATTATAACTATGTTTTATCGTTAAGATATAGTGTCAAAAACTAAAAGTATATAATCTTGTGTCCTTTAAAAGGACAAACCATTTTTCCTACTTTTAAATGGGTTTATTTGGGCCCAAATTTTGAAATAAGTCAACAAATCATTTTTGTAATTAAGTTTAGAAATCTTTCTTTTTTAAAATAATAGGAGTAAAAAAAAAATAACATAACTGATTAGAATAAAGCAGGAAAAAACAAATATATAGGATAAAATATAAAAAAAGGTAGAACACAAAAATAACCACACTATACATGTTACTTATTATTTGTTTGCATTTAGATGGTTTGTTGTTACTCTGTATTGAGTATTTAATTTTCTATTTAGGTGATGCCAAATTATAATTTTCACCTTAGTTAATAATAATTAATTAGATAATAAGTAAAAAAAAAACCAAGAAGGTGCCAAGGCACCTGCTGGTATAGCTGTGGCTACGCCACTGCACCAAACAGGCCCTAAGGGGAGGGATAAGGCCTGATAAGATATTGATATATTAACATCGTTGACTAGTGTAATCCTAAAAATCAATATGTTATTTTAATTTTAATATATTAAAAAAAATATTTTTTCAATATATTAAATTTTAAAATATTTACAAAATATTATAAAAATTAATTTATGTTTTGGACACACTTATCAATAAATTTTTATAAAAACTGATATCATATGACATTTTTTAAGAATTATATAAATTCTTTATTAAATGATACTTTTATTAAAAATATTTATTTTTATCCTAAATAGTATTATACAATGCATTACCAATTAAAAAAGGAAAAACATTAAAATCTTCTAATCCTTATCATTAAATGCATATAAAATATCTTCCAAATACCACCAAATCACGAATAACAATTGCCCGATTTTAAAATGAATTATATTAATCTGATAATATCGGATGATTGATGATTGTATTTGGATTCTCTTTATGTATATCTTAAAATATTATTTTATTTCTATATCTTAAAATGATACAACTTTATATCATTTAAAATAATAATTACTTTTTTCCTTAAATAATATAATCACACGATGATTTTTTCACTTTCCATAATCCAAATTGTTTCCTTATTTTAAAAGAACTTATCATTATAAAAGATATTGCTAGTGGTGAAGAAAACAGTAACAGTGTTAGTGGGGAGTTGAGAGAGAGCGCGCGCGCGTGAAGTCACTTTCCCTCTCATTTTATCTCTCTAAGAAGTTTGTTTGAACGCCTTTTCAATCTTCCCTCATCTTCTCATCCATCTCAAAACCCTAACCCCAAATTCACCTCTTTAATTTTTTTTTCTCGTTCATTCGAAACCTTTCGAATATAAATTTACTCCCAAAATTTTAGTCTCAAAAAACCCTATCAGTGTCTCAAAAAACCAAAACAGAAAACAAAAATAACTCAGACAAACAACATGTTTTCTAAATTTAATTCTAAAACCAAAAAAATAGTTACGGTCCTTAAAACTGTTTTTACAAAACAATCCTTACTTTTTGGTCTTAAAAGTAAAAAAGTGTTTTTTAAAAAAGTAATAAAAAAGAGCCTTAACTTGCAGTTTTCAAGTCTCGTGTGCTCATCATCACTCTTTGCACAAGACAGTCAGGACCTATCGGAATTGGACGCTCCTTTAGGACCAAACCCAAACCCCCTTTCTAAAACCAAAACCCAAAATCTAAATGCCTCTCAATTGGTCCCCCCTTCATTCCTTGGCAATTCGCCATGGCCGTCGGTGTTGCCTTCTAACGAGAGTCATTCTTGGCACTCGTCTCGGGTTTCCGTTGTGGCTCCGGATGTGTTGGATTCAGAGCGTGCTTCCGATGATAACGAGGCACATTCGAATAATGAAATTTCTGCCTCCACGGTTGTACCTTCTGGGGTGGTACGTGCTTTTTTGTTCTTGTTCTTGTTCTTGTTCTTGTTCTTGTTCTTGTTCTTGTTCTTGTTCTTGTTCTTGTTCTTGTTTTGTTTTGTTTCGTTTGTCTCAGGGATTTTGTTTGTTTTGATAATTGATTTGTTTAACAGGGAGCTGGGCTTTCAAATCTTGGCAATACTTGCTTTCTTAATGCTATCTTGCAATGCCTTACGCACACGGTGCCTCTAGTCCTGGGTCTTCGTTCATGCAATCATTCAACCGCTTGTGCTGGTGTGTTACCCTTAATTGAATTTGACAAAATTATTATTTTATGTGTTTAGATTTAGCTTGTTGCGTAAAATAGTGTGCTTTAGTGAAATAGTCTTGCCTTATTGTGGGGTTGAGAGGTGGTTAAACCTAAGTAGCCTTACTCCTGTGATAATTTTATTGTTTTTCATTTATTTTCTCAAGATTTTGACATATTGGAATTGGAAATTTCAGGTCTTACTGATGGATTTTGTGTTATTTGTGCTCTCCGTGAACATATTCAATCTTCCCTAGTGGCTTCAGGAGCTGATCTTCCACCCTTGAAGTTTGTGGACAATTTGAACCGTATCCTTTTTTTATCACTGTCATCATTATTGTGAAACTACCTTTCATATCACCATTGGCATGGCTAATCATTTGATTCGAAGAATTAAGGATTGTCAATATTAGTGATTTTATATCATTGGCTTGCAAAATAGAATTTTAATTAATGCAAGGTTATTTGCTTTTTTTACTTTAACTATTGTGATCCATGACCCCGTAATAGATTTTTCCTCTATATTTAGAAGATACCAGCAGGAAGATGCACATGAATTTTTGCAGTGTGTCTTAGATAAATTGGAAAGATGTTTTCTTGATTTGAAGAATAATAATATTAGTTCTGAAGAAGATAATCTTGTTGAGAAAGTATTTGGAGGTCGTCTTATCAGCAAAGTATGTTGAGATAATTGTAAAAAGCTGTCTTTTGGCTCCTTTATGATTTAGAATGTTGTGTTTGCTAATGGTTATCTTTTCATGCTATTTGTGTTTCAGCTTCGATGTTGCAAATGTGGTTGCTGTTCTGACAATTATGAGCGACTGATTGACATGAGTTTAGATATAGATAATGTAGATACCCTTCCTAATGCTCTGGAATCTTTTACTACGATGGAAAACATTGATGCAAAGCTTCAATGTGATATCTGCAAGGAAAAAGTATCTAAGAAGAAGCGTCTTATATTAGATCAGACGCCTTTAGTTGCATCATTTCATTTAAAGAGATTTAAGACATATGGGACTTATGTTGAAAAGATTAATAAGCATGTTGATTTCCCGCTAGAGTTGGACCTGATGTCTTACACCACTTTTAATCAAAACAATAGTGTGAGTTGTTGACTTTACATTCCCACTTACATTTTACTAGATCTCTGTATGTTATTCTTGTTTCCCTGGCAAATATGATGTTCTGACTCATTATTGTGGTGATAGGTACCATTGAAATATGAACTTTATGCACTTGTTGTGCATAATGGAATTTCATCCACTTCAGGGCATTACTTTTGCTTTGTTCGCTCGGCTCCGGACATATGGCATAAGTTGGATGATGCAACGGTAGCATCTCTTGTACTTAAACCCTATTCCCTATTTGCATGAGAAACATCAAACTCGATCTGTGATCACTTTGTTTCTAAGTTTTTTTTTTTTTTATGCTTACCTGACTATTGCACAAGATAGTGGTCATTGTTTTTGAAGTTAAACATGAATTAATGTCTTGAAATTATTCTTCAGGTTACTAAGGTCTCAGTAGACTTTGTGCTTTCTCAAGAAGCCTACATATTGTTTTATGCACGCCAGGGTACACCTTGGTTTTCAAGCATTATGGAATCTCAAACACCGTGCATGGGTCCAAGTATTTTGAATACATCTCGTAAGTCAGTTTTAGACATTGACGACAGCATGTGTAAATCAAATCCAATTTTAATTCCAAATAGCGTAAGGGGTGAGACTAGTGAATCCAAAGAATTTTCCAACCAAGGTTTTGATTATTCTTGTCAAGAAAAACATGAGCTTCCTGAATTCAATAACTCAAGTGGTGCTTCTCATGGCTTCTTACAATTTCACGAGCTGTTTTGGTGAGACATTCTTGTGAATTGTTAATGAATTATGGTTTATTTCCTAATAACTAGTATAGTTTTCACTTCTTTATGCACCCTTGTAGATTCTTCTCTTTCTATTTTTTGAACCAAACTTTTGTTTAACTATATGTATACTAAGTTCTTCAAGTAAACAATGTTTTTTGAAGGAACGATCAACTAAAGAGTATATTTGTTTTGCAGGAGCTGGCTTATTGACATTGTAGGATTTGCAAAGAAAGTGAAAAATACTTCTCTGTCATCAGCTGATCAAATCAAAGGCTTTGGAGCATATCGTGAATGCCCAAAATGTTATTACCATATTGATAACAATGATGTATGCTTGAATTCAACATAATATTCAATCTCAGTCCATATATTGGTCTTGAAAATTACACATGCACCAACATAGAGAAATGTTATAAGTCTATAAGCAATAAACAATGCTCTTATATTAGAGTTCTTGATGTTACCATGGAGTTTGCACATGCTCTAATTCCTTTAACTTACATTTTACTTCTTTTGGCTCATACAATTCATTCAAGTTCTTAATGTTAAAATTTTGCAAATTTCACCTTCATGCTAGGATTAAATTCTTGAAACAGCTTTGCATAAATTTTGATTGATTGCAGATGTTTCATTAGGAATATTCCTTTGCCTGTGTAGGTTTCTTCTGAGTGGCCTGGCTTTCCTGCTGGTGTAAAGTTTGACCCTTCTGATGTTGAACTTTTACAACATTTAGCAGCAAAATGTTGTATTGGAAACAAAGAGCAGAACATGTTTATCCATGAGTTCATCCCAACTATAGAAGGAGACCAGGGTATTTGCTACACACATCCTGAAAATCTTCCAGGTGAGGGTTCTCTGATCTTTTCCTTTCAGATATTTAAACATTTACCATTCTTTTCACAATACTCAATTGACTAATACACCAATAAAATGAAGTCAATATGCTAAACCTGACAAAAATATCAAAGAAGACTACTTAAAACCTTCCTGACTTAGTGGGCAAGCAAGATATTAATAATTATCTTCTAATTCACTTTATACAATCCTGACCTATGAAGCACCGACACTTCAAAAATCCCTACGTGTCATGTCTGACACTTCCCGACACTCACCTATACTCCGACACTTCAATACTCGTTGCAAAGACTCAGAAAAGGTTCAAAGGTTACGTTGCGTATCATTTTGAGTTCCAACTATTAGATTCATTATATTACTATTACGATTTTATTGAGTTTAATATAAACATTTGGAATATATTATGTTTCTTTGCAAAATTGATGAGTATTATAAGTTTAACTTTATTTTTTTGTTAAATTATTAAATACTAAATATAATATACACTATATAAATAAAAAATATTATATAATATCAAAATTTGTCCAAACTTATCGAAATTTAACATTTTTTAGAATTAATGTATCGGAGTTTCATGTCGTGTCGTATCTCGTGTCCCGTGTCGGTGTCAGTGTTACATAGATCCTGACTATTGAATTTGCAAGTTGGTCTGACCAATTCCAGACTAAATGCATTTTTTTCTGGAGCACCTTCTCTAATCAAATTATACCTGTATTGTTTTAGGTGCTAAGAAAGATGGGAGTAGTGTCCATTTCTTTCACGGAACAATTAATGCATATGCTACTGGATAAAGAAAGCGTAGAAAGATTCATCATCAACATGGTTTGACTGAGGAGCATGTGTGCTGGCACAAGACTGGTAAAACCAAACCTGTAATAGAAGATGGAGTATATAAGGGCTTTAAAAAGATCATGGTACTTTATATAAGATCTAAGAAAGGGTCCAAGCCATACAAATCCAATTGGGTGTTACATCAGTACCATCTAGGGAGTGAAGAAGATGAGAAGGATGGTGAATATGTGGTTTCAAAAATCTTTTATCAACAGAATAAGCAGACTGAGACAAATGAAGAGAATTCAGTGGTTGAAGATTCTGACATGGCACCACAAACAAGTCCAAGAACCCGAAAACCAAATCCTCCCAGTCGACCTCGTTCAGGCAAATGTGTTGATTGTGATGACAATTTTGATGAAAATGAACTTCTTTCATTCAGCCAGGTGTGTAGTAGCCATTCTATTTACATTTAGTTTGCCTTGATGATTAATTTAAGCTTTGAGGAAGCTATGATGATCATCTTGTATGAAATTCAAATGAAAAAGAAAAATCAAATACAACATTCTACCTCAGAAACAAGCATAGCATTTAAGATTGCATTTGTATTTCGACTTCTAGTCCTACAAAACATTTGATGGGTACATCTAGAAAAACCAATGAACTTGATTTTTTCTTAAAATTTGTTTTTAAGTACTAATGAGAATAGAAGTAAAGTCATAAAACCTTTTTACACTCTGTTTCCAAACAACTACATTCTTTGGTTTGTTTTTGAAATGTCAATATTTATGAATTAGGATGCCAAGTCTATACCTGGAAAATCACATGCCCCACCATCTGTTATTCAAAATGAGGACAATACCGGTGAACCTCCATGGTTAGCTGGTGAATCACATGTTGTTGTTGAAAACTGTGACTTTGATGGCTTGGAAGACATCTTATTATGCAAGGAGATGTTAGATTCTTCTACCCTCTTAAATGATTCTGGATTGAACTCTACCACTTTCAACAACTTTGCTTGCAGTGCAAAAATTTTCTTGACACCCTTAAATTGGATACTCCTCCAGATTTTGATCTTTCTGTAAGCATCATCTCAATCTTCTATAGTTTTCCACTATATTATCATTCTCTCATTGCTCAGTGATTCTCATTTTTCATGCAGAATTTGCAATTTTGTTCTCAAGACAGTATCCTTCAGTGGATGGACAAGTTATAAGGTGTAATTGTGAAGCATGTTCTACTTGATGCTGATGCTTAATCCGAAAGTGTTCTACGATAGCCTGTACAGTACATTTATCTATATCATTCTTCAGTTGCAATGATCTTTATGTTCCTACATGCAATCATGCATGAAGCTCAGGTTGTCAACATTTGGTGCTTGCAACTTACAAGCAAAAATTATATGGAGTCTCAGGTTTCTCGACTGTTGCAATTTCTAAGTGATGTTATAAAGCTAAACTATTAAGCTGATGAATATGGAGAAAACTAACAGTTCATTTTGAAACAAACAATTGAATGATTTGTTTTTCATGTCAACTAGTTTTATATATAACAACATTCACGATTTGTTAAATTACTAGTTTATTCAATTATGTCTAGCATTACATTTTATTTAGATTATGCTATTTTTGTTAGTTCATAGTCACAAACTCCACGGATATAGTTTTATATTAAATCATCAACTTGAGATTTTGCTAATCAATCCACAAATTTTAATAATTAATTCTTTAGAATGTTATGCAGTATCACAATGTCTCTAGTTCTATATCTAACCCAATTCAACAT